>LUCH01004604.1:0-30778 GCA_013368495.1 Paragonimus heterotremus | reverse complement strand
TGCTGTATGCCCATAGAATCGTGTCTCACTACCTAAGCACTCCTATGCCGTCAGTAGTGCGAAATACAATCCTATGAGTGTAGCTGCTTTTCGTCTGACTGCTCCCCTTTGGCCTGTCTGACAAGGTTGTACCTGGAAGGACCGGAGTCCTAGTGAGCACAGCCCCCTGGATCAAAACAGTACACAAGCCCGACCACCTCACCAGGGTAGCAGTATGGGTTTCAGCCGACGCTGTTCTATCTAGAAACTTCATCACGATGTTCAAAACACGGTTTACTGTTTGGGTTGCTTACCTGAGTTTCTGAGGAGTTACACCAAGTGTTCCGAAATGCACAGTGGTTTCGGGTAGTTACAATTTGTGCCAAATGATTAATCTTTTTTGTGAGCCACAATGTTTCTAGCAACAGTATGAAACAAAGTGTCAAAGCAGAGCCAAACAGTCTGTTCATTACCTCATGTAACCAGGTTGTTTAAAATGGGGACATCTCTGCTTATCGTATCTGTTTAAAGGAACCGACTAAACGTTAGCATGTTGCTTCCTTCACCCGCTGCGAAAGTTGATTTCGCCTAACTTATGTCACTGTTTCAAACGGCCACATCATCCAGTACTTCTTCGGTGTCCAGGTCTGTACAATCACAAGCAGGCAATCATAGTTCATCATGATGACATCACCGGGTGACCACCTCAAGCAGTGACGTGGTTCATAAATTCACAAAATCTAACTGTCTTCAGGTGGATTTACCATCAGGAAAGATCCAGCAGATTGAAAGTGCGCCCGAGTCTTCATTATTTTTCAGTACGAAATTTTCTTCCTTTCCACAAAGGTTATTGCGGTACAAATGTTTGTGCTTGTTGGTTATCAGATTATTGCTCTCTAGCCTTTATCTTACTTGCACTTCTGCAATGACCGACTTGCCAATTCGCTGTGTTGAACTTAGTCCACCACTAGCTGATCTCTTTAAGTCAGCGGTATGTTGCATAAAAGATGATGGAAATCACGACTTCACAGATTAGGGTTAACTTGCAATGCTCTTATACAATTGAGTTTGCCTTAGAAGTCACTAAAAAATATTAAATGAGTCCAGCCTAAACCGCCAGGAAGTGCATATTAATATGTTTGTTTCAGAAATAGCAGGTATCCTATAGATATGCTACACGATAATGCAAAGACAGACTGGGATAGAACCACACGTGTAGAAGTTTGAAGGGGACACCAAAACATCAAGCATGCTTCAAAGATGAATTGATTCTTATTGCTGGGTTTGGAGACCGCACACAACTTCAATGTTGTTCAGACGATCAAAATACTTGGCGACCTAGAACACCATAATAATAATAATAATAATAATAATAATAATAATAATAATAATAATAATCCTTATCCAAACTGTCATCATCATCACCATTACCAAATCACCCTCATTCAAATCATCATCGTCAACAAAACATTTACAGCTTCCTGCCTTGTTTTTGACCACTACGTCCTAGACTGCAGTTGGTTCTGGATGTAATCACCAATGTTTCAGAAAAACAAACGAGATCATGTGTACGAGGCTAGAAAACCAGACATGTTACAATGTAGATTCGTGAAAAAGATCGCCAGTCAACTAAGGATCTTGTGGATGCATGTTCTTCAAAAGTTTGTGATATGCTGCCATGATCGTCTGTGCTTACAATCGGTCGTATGTATGGTTGCGTAATCTCAGATCAGCCAGTCGACACCTACTAGCTTCACATAGTCAGACTGCCACCGCTTTTAAAACTCAAGTGTGATGAACACGACCGACATGCTTTGTCTTCTTCTGTCATGTAAATGTTTTACTATTTCAATATCTTGTACAAATTGGTTGATACGTACGATTCGACGGTATACGTTTTGTGTTGTTGTGTTTGAGTATGTTTGACGATTCTTATACATTCGATCGTTATCCTAAATAAGTCAATTCTAATTGCAACACCAATTCCACATCCTCGCTTACTGGTTTTATGCCTTCTTGTAACAACTTAGTATGGCACGAAATCTTTACTTGAAAACATCTATCTATGACACCGTCACGACGGATATGAGCAGAGTGCTTCACAAAATACATTTCCTAAAATTTGTAAAACGTCCTATAAACTTCAGCCTGTCCTTTCAGTGGTGTGATCTCAGCAGATGAGCAGTGATGTAACGGTTTTAACTAGGCACAGCAGTGTACCCAAGAGGATAAGGCGAACGATGTGACCTTGTGTAAGTTGATATTTTATTGCCTTGTACATTTGCAGACAGCTGGAGAGATCTCATAATGTATGGTAAGTAAAATTAACTGTTGAAATTATCACTTTCCCGAAACAAATTTTGGTCCAGTAATCAAAAGATTTACCGCACACAACTTATCTCCAACCGAAATTTTCTTCACGTTATCCACTGTGTATCGTTGGACTGGAGGTTATATAGCGCAATTGGTCTACTAACTGTCAATGAGCTAAATCTTAGAGAATAGCCCTCTTACTAAAACTTCCAAAACAGTCCGGTACTCATCTCGGAACTTATGTTGGTTTTCTTCGTCATTGAGATGCAATTGGGAGATAATATGAGACCTTCTGGGAACTTTATTTCTGATCTCATCTGCGACCAGTAGCATCCGAATTTTCCTTTCATAAACATCCCTAATACACAACAAACGACAGCTGTGTGTCGTCCTAATTTTGTTAGAGTATGGTAGAAGCCAGAGCAGTGTGGCGCAGTAAGGCACATTTCAGTTATCACGTTGAAACTTTCCGCATTCGCTAACAGAGTTAACCATTAATATTTTCATGTTAGCAACAGAGAAGAGCATCGAAGAACTTACAGCCTGTGGCATGTATGTATCAGTAAACCTTCCGCCGTTAGGTGAACTTCATGAGCATCATGTAAATCGTAAATGTTTAGTTAAACTACAAAAAGTAAACAGTTTCGGCGAAGTTCCTCAGGCGTTCATCCCAGGTCATCTGTTGTGACTGACATGTCTTCCTAGATTACTGGACACTAGCAAGCGAACAATGAAAATATACGCCAAAAATAGCTCGTTATGGAATTTGGGAAATATGTGGAAACATTTTATGGTCGCATGCACTACCTTAACTAGTTTAGTCATAGATAATTTGTGTACCGTGTAGGTATGTGAAGTGGATTATATAGTCCATTTGGATACATCAAACTCTTCGACTTCTATGTCAACAAAATCTAAGATCTTTAGCAACACCGTTTTTGACTATCTGAAAATAGAAAACTGAGAAGTGAGAAACTGTAAGCAACAATAAGTTCCTTAAGAATAAGCTGTGGATAACTTCAACCTGAGAAATGTCACAATTAACAGCCTCGCATAATCGTGCTTTCCTTGTTTGGGATGATTTTAATTAAAAACGAGCCATTGATGGAGTCTTGAGGTAAGGACTGAACTCCTATCCAGATAGGCTGGCAGCATTTAGTCATTTTTCATATTAAGAAGGGGAAGAAGGTTTATTCGTAACCTACAAAATCCTCCACCCACCGGATTTCTCACAAGTGAACTTCTTTTCGATAAACAATAACAGGGAATAAGAGATCGGTTCCTGAATCTTAGGTTTCAAATGGGTGGGCTATTGTGGACATAATATCTTCTGAGTCCGGATTTTCCCTCTTTGGAACACACTGAACAACTTTGTGGTCATGAATGATTCAGGATGAACTATTCCGTGCTCAATTTGACCGACACGTACGTGTTGGTTAATCCCCGTTACATTATTTTTATTGCCCCCATAAGTCACCAAGTGCGCATTTCTGTTTGTCTGTGTTTGCCTCCTATATTCTGTTGTCTTGCTTTCTGTCTGTAATACTGTCGATTGTATCGGTACTCTGCTTGGATATACTTTAATTGTCAAGGGTGGCTAGTTACATGTCCGTATTTTGCTTCACAACCATTTTTCTCATACCTTTGTAAGTTTTATTTGGATTCGTTATGTTTAAGAATTAAATGGATGTTGGTAATTTTCAATAAAAACAGTTTATCAGAATGAATTCGAAGTTACAGTCAGTTGCGCTCGTTGTTTCAGTGGAACTACCAAAATACTCGTAGTAGGTCAACTCGACACAGAGCAGAAGCCTGTAAGCCATATTCCCAACACCCTGTTATGGTTTACATTGCTAACTTAACTGCGTTACAGAACACCAGTGGACGATCGTGGCCAGAACAAAGTGAGAAATGTAGCCCAGGCATAGTATACAGCCTACTTTTGGCGATCGCAGTCATCCATCATAGGTGTTCCATCAGGGTATTCGGATCCGAATCGGTTAAGATAAATGTGAGTGTAGACCACCCCAAAGTATCAAGATTACTGCGCGAAGCATCTTTTGTCCAAACTCAGTGCAAATAACCTAGCTTGAACTATGTGAATATAAGCTAATACCAGAAAAACCAAGTAAGATATGCTAGATAGACGTTAATAGGAGAAAACGTAATACCGCGTTACATAAACATGTTAACTAGAAACTTTAATCCATTCAAAGTATCAGACGGATTTATACAGAATTCTGTTTCTTCTCAGAAAACCAGTGAGTGAACTAGACGTCAGTGAATGACGTATTCAACGTATCACTACATCGTCATAAACAAAAGTGGTCCATTAGAATCCCGTTATTAAGCAAACTACTTTTATTTTCAAGTTGAACATAACTCACAATTGATCGCAGCTGTCGCATTCCCATAGAATTTCCAGTCGTCCCCTTTCGAAAAGAGGCACTAGACTCGGGATTTGCTCTCATTAGAGCTCGTCAGTAGTGCATATCATCGCCACTGCCGCCGGGACTAAAACCACGGCCGTGCTGTTCATGAGGCAACCGTCTTAACCACTGCGCCATTGACTTCACATTAGACACTACCGAATTATCATATCTGAATGCTCAACCACATTGGCTTATAAGTAATGATCAGGTTACCCGATCTTCTCGATTGGAGACACAGTTACTGTCGTGTTGGCTCCAATCGATTTTGACGGTAGTATATATTGAGTGATATCGCGATCCTAGCTGCATCAAACAGTACCAAAAAACAACAAGCAATAATCTCGCAGTTATCTAACTGAATTCATTCCTATTAATAGAGAATCGGAGCAGCTCAAATGAATATATAATCGTATTTCTGTGAAATATACCTTTCCGAAAGTCTTCTGAAGGGCCAAGCGTTGACGTACTACGTTTCTCCTCCAGATGTACGCTGGTTTCTTCTATGTCGCCAACCGACTTCCGCACAAGCGAGTCTGCCTTGGGAGTGGAAGCGTTGTCCGCTGAAAGCAAAACAAATCGTACTTGATGTTCCATGACCAATTTCACTTACATTTCAATATTATGGTAAACAGTAAACATGAGATCACTGTTACTGTTTTATAACTGCTTTTTAGGCAATGAAAAGCGCATCTTTCCTTTAATTTGAACATTATGGTACGCGGTTTCGCTTTACTAACTACAGTAAACACATTTGTTATACAACTGGAATAACAGAATTACCTTTAATTATTTCATCAAAGAATGAAAAAGGCAAAATGTGATTTGCCAACATTTCGTCTTCTGTCATCAGTTGTAAAATTAAGGCAACTTCAGACATACAGTATGCAGTCGTGCATACATTCGTACCAAGTAATACGTAATCAACTGTAGAGCAGCTCATTAGGCTATCACAGCCATTTTTGTACTCACACAACTTTCGGTAAGCTCAGGTAAGCAATACTTCGTTAAAGACCCTTCTTAAAGTTTCTCAGCCGACAACGCTGTCACACACCTGTGAACATTGAGTCGTTCTTTGTCCTTACGACATAACACAGCAAATACTAAGGGGCATAAATGGATTTCTGAGAGAAATTTATTAGTTCAGACAAACCCCCAACGTTTTTCACCGGACAGTTTCGTGGTGAGAGGCTATCAAGAGACAACATTAATCAAATGGGACTAATAAGCCTGCACAGTAACTCCAATTGTGAAAAATTAAACAGCTTTGTAAAGTAGCGCAGGTAGAACGTGACCTTAAAAATAACTTGTGTGTACGTACCAACCTCTGAATTTTGTGGGAATCATGCTTCGGTTTGTTAGAACCCCTAACGGGTTATCGTTAATGCGCCTAATAAAGTTCTATAACTTTTAAAAAGGTTGGCTAAATAACAACACGGTCAAAACTTTACTTTCTTCACGAAAGTTCCTTTAGCCGGTAAGAGTGCCGATCCTAGTGATAAGTTGAGATACACACATAGTATTCTATCTCGTTTGATCGAACAGACGCAGTTGGATGTTTTTGCATTTGGACTGAAGTTCAAAATGCTTCTCAAGAGAGTTAACAATCTGAATCATCGTCATCATCATAGACAGCAATACATCAATGGTTCACACTGATGCTTAACTGCCATGGAGAAAAAAACAAGCCCTGCTTAGGAAGAGAGAAGAAAAAAGGAAGGGAAAGAGAAGGGGACCTAACTAATAATAATAACTACGTTTATACGCAAACATTCAACATCAAGGTGTCTACACCCTGCAAATACACAATCAAGCTATAAGTGAAAGTAAGGCGTCATCGGCAAGACAACTTCTTCACGGCTTTCACTGCTCCGTGTCATTAAGTGTACTTCATAGACAACTCGGCCAAACGACGACAACATTCACGCCACTGAGCTCGGTTAGTTGTCATCTCACCTAACGTTTTCAGCTACCAATCCTGTGAGTCGCGAGGGCCCTACCGCGGGAGACGAACGCCATCCACAGTGACCAACCTCTCCGTGAACGATTTCATTTGTCTACGCCAGGTCATCATGTCCACCTCGCACCTTGCGCCAGTAGATTGCAGCGTCAGCAAACAGTGCTCGGTGTGGCAAACGAGTAGCTGGCATCCTTAGTACATCGCCTAACCATCTATGTCTGTGCAAATGTAGTGACTGAATAAAAGAACTCGTTTGACAATCAATGTCAAACACTTGCTTCCTAACCTCCTCGTTGCTTACTCGCTGGTGCCACCCATAACGACCGATTGAACGCAGACACCTGTGGTCAAATACCTGAAGACAGTTCACGTCCTCCACCCTGAGCGGTCAGGTTTTGCTGCGGTAAAGTAATACATCCCTCACTGTTGTCTGACATACGCGACCCTTAATTTTCAGAGAGATACCTTTCTGTTGCCATAAGTGCTTCAGATTGGTAAACACCGTCCTAGCCTTGGAAATACGCGCTTCGATTTCATTCCCTACACATCCGCCTCCGCCGCTGATGCAGCTTCCCAAGTATGCAAATCGGTCAACTATCTCCATGGTTTCACTATCTAACATTAAATTTGTGTAATCACAACAATCTTTCAGAAGCACTTTTCATTTTGATGCTTCAAAGCGCATTCCGAAATACTTAGCAAAACGAGAAATTGCGTTCAGCTTTGGTTGTGCCGCCTGAAAGTTGTCAAACAGCAACACATTATCGTCAGCATAATCAAAATCTGAATGCAAAAGTTCGATGTTTATATACACATGTATATGTATGACTAACCAAAGAAGTCGTTGTCTACAGCTACTAGTTAGTAAGCTGGTCTCATGCAAAAGTAGGGCGTATTTCAACCTAGATTTTCCCAACAATCTTTTGTTAACTGTGGTGACCAGAGGTGAGCACAATCTGATTGTTGTAAACCCACGAAAAAGTACGTTAAATCGACCAGGGATTAGAAGCCCACTTGACATTACTCCAATTTTCCGCGTTGAAATAAAAAAAGGAAAATCCTGGTCCCGAAAATAATCTCACTGTTCTCGCTAATTGTTCCCAAACCATACCAAAAGACAAGCGTAAAGATTCACTTTGTTTCGCTCTTAAACTTGTCTAATGGAAAGAAAAATATAAGGCATTTATATGATGCACAGTGATCTGTGAACACTCTTGAGTCAGAAGACTGAATGACACTTACTAAAAATAATAATCAACGTCACTACTGAGGATGGTGAAACAAAAGCCGAGCAGGCACAAAACGATGAAGTTTGCCTCTGGATTGTTTTGGGAATTTCTGTTCATTCTGACTGGAAGTAGTCGTTTTTTGGAGGAATACGGTGTTTTTTAACATAACATATGGTACTCCCCAACAACGGTCACGAAAGAGTTAAAGGAAATGTTGCAGTGAGTAATTATCACGACTCGCAAAAGCTCCAGTATTGTCGACAGGCGCAAGGATGCTTACGTGTTGAAAATGTTCACCATTTCGTAAGGTTAGCACAAAACGGAATTGTGCAAAACTAGTATAAATAATATTGTGCCCAAAATGCCCGTCACAAAGTAACTCTAGATATTATTGCTACGTGAAAGCATCTCTGGAAATCGATGCAGGTTGTCGAAGCTTGTCGACATGAAATCAGCTCGAATGAGAGGTACTCCAAGAGAAAAAGACTGTATTTCTGCACAAAACCTGTGCATGAACAGTTTTGCTTGCTAGAAAGCTGTCCAGTGGCTGGTGAACATTTTGTATATTATCCCCACACTGCGTACGAGTCAACTGTCCAATTAGCTGTGAGCCTCAAATGAGTAGCGGCGAGTGTACCAAGTTATGGTTACTTGCTTTAAAGATGTTCCTTTCCATGACAAAGTTGCAGTTTTATATAGTTTTGTTTTCAATCAGAATTGTGGAACAGGTGTTTAACATGAATGCCTCAAACGTCATATGTCACTAGACGAAAAAAATATTCGACTTAAATGACAAATTTACTTGCAGACTGGTGGACGGTATGACTTTGAGTAAGTCGTTGTCCCCAGTACCAGCAGGTATCTGGCAAATCATCAACACCAAGTTGCTCATATCTTCCAAACGAACAGCCGTGTTTTGAGTAAAATTAGGGCGTCAACAGCAAAACAGCCTTCTTGCTACTTTCATTCTCTATTGTCATTAAATGTACCCCCTTTAGAGACAACGGGAAAAAAAGACGACATCCAAGCCACGTAGTCCGATGAGCTGACATTTTAGCCTAAGCGTCCAGCCATCGACTCTGTGAGTCCACCTAACAAGAGATGAATTTCAATTAGAGTGGCTAGTTCCTTGGAAAATGATTTCATTTCTCCACGCCAAGTCATCTTCGATCCATTCTATACCCTAGTTCAGCCGACTGGAGTATCGGCAAAGTGTTCGGTGTAGCAGCTGGTCAGGCAGTATCCTTATTACATGGCCCGAACATCTTTGTCCGTGCACACTTGAAGATAGAACAAAAGAACATACCTGATGCCTGCCGTCAAATACATACTT
Organism: Paragonimus heterotremus; assembly: GCA_013368495.1. Classification (NCBI taxonomy): domain Eukaryota; kingdom Metazoa; phylum Platyhelminthes; class Trematoda; order Plagiorchiida; family Troglotrematidae; genus Paragonimus; species Paragonimus heterotremus. Next base: position 21,535 of record LUCH01004604.1, on the reverse strand, counting down.
CCAAACCCCTTCGTTGTTTACTCGTTGGTACCAGCCGATGCTAGTGATCGAACTCAACATCGATGAGCAGAAACCTAAAGGTTGTTGAGGTCTTCTAGTGTGAACATATAGCTTTCGAGTCCGGGAATTAAAATAGCCTTCTCACTCGTCTTAATCGTGTGACTCTTAAGCTTCAGCGAAACATCGCTCTGGCGTCAAGCACACCCTAGGTTAGCGAATCCCGTCTTAGCCCTGAAGACATGTGCATCTGCTCGTTCCGCTTAACCTCCTCTGTGGTTGCTGTAACTTCCCAAACACACAAATCGGTCAGCAATCTTCACAACTTCGTTTTTCAGATTTCAATCTGCTTAACCGTCTTGATTCTGATCGTAAGAGGCAGTTTTTCCTCACCACATCCTCTTGGTCAATTCTGTTTCATTTGCGATGGCGTTTACAAAGACATAGCATAGAAGCTGATAGCCAAATGTCTACTTACGTGGGTATTAAAGACAACAGTACCTCGAGATTTGAAAATTTAGCGAGGAAACAGGAATGTGATCTCTTCGGTAGGAAAATTCGGTCAAGTGACGAAACTCCTGATCGATAGGACATTCGTTGCGTGTCGTTACATAATATGAACAAGAGTTTACAAGCGTTCGATGAAGTAGGGTTGATTAGTAGCTACCACAGGATGATCTGCTTTTAAGGTTACCGAAGAGCTCAGTGCTACTTTCGTCAAAACCGACAGTGTTTAAATTATTAATCTTTTCCCGAGTAGACAATCGAATACGTGAAAATGATTGAGATTTTATTATTATGTGGTAATCGACTGCTTTATGTACATTAAAGCTGTACATAAACGAAATTTCAACATTTAGAAACATCTTTTTTTGTTGCATTTGTTAACTAGAAGAACGTTTAATAGTTCAACTATGAAGGACTTAGTGTTCCTTTTTTGTCTTTCGCCGCACTATTATGGGTCAAACATTGTGAGAGAAACGAGCAATTAAAAGTAGGATTTCTTTGTGAACGAGGTGCGGGGAATTTTGGTGCTTTATTGACAGTTAGCTTGCGATAGCTGCTGCAAAATCTACTGACCGAAACAAAGCGGTTATTAACACAATTATGGTAAATTGTCTCAGAATCTGAAAGAAGTTTAAGTGGATTGTGAACCAGTACTCCGTTCCATAATTTCTACCAGGAAAAATTTGAAAACAAAGTTTGGTTCAAAAATATAAAGAAACAATACCCGTAATTAACACGATGTCAGAGATAGGTATGCATCAACTGCCAAAATCGCCGAAAGAGAGGTTCTAAACAATCCAGTCAATCTAAGAACAGTGGGGATGTTAATTGGTTTTAATCAAACTTTATGCAATTGAAAAACCTAAGTGCTCACAAGCGAATATGGCGGAGCGATTGTAGTGTGATAGGTCGGTTATGCCTACCGAGAGGTCCTTGAAGTGGAAGTCATCATAGTTGCTTTAATCACGATCTTGATGAGCTCTAAAAGTGAGTAACTTGAGTCCATGCCCATCATAGGTGAAGTTCTGTGTGAATCATTTTATGTTCTCGGTGGTTCAGCTTGAACTCCTAACTCTTTTGCGATTGGCCGTCAACAACCATACGGCAGCCATTAGTGTTTTGGAACGTGTCCATGGGTACTATGGCTCCGCTGCCGTTGGTCATGGCACTGAGTGAGTGACAGGGTAATGCACAAGTATGGATGCATGAAGAAAAAAATAGGTGGAGGCGGAAGAAAACTTGGGCTTCATGAGATAGGAGAATTAACAACTTTGCGAATACATGACCCCCGTTGACTCCGACGCACTTTTACGTCAGAGAAGGTTTACAACCTATGGTCGTAAATTCTTCAAACAGATAGACGGCACTACCAACCTTGCACAATAAGACGGGTAAGGCTTTTCTAACCCATGATCATGCCATTTACCTGAACTCTTTACAGTTTCTTCCAAGCATCAGCAGTCACACTGAACAATGCGTGATTGGACAGATGTTCCGTCGACATACGGAGTACGTGACCGTTTCACAATGACATATGCTAACCAAAGAGATATGAGTGCTCAGGTGAGTGATACAACAGAAGCTGAGTCGACCTGGTGTTCTAACTAAAACCAAACAAAACTTTCACTCACAGCTCGCTTGTTTGGTTGCAAGGTGTAGGTACCTTGATGTTGAGTGCTTGAATGCAGACAGCTATTTTTCTGTAGTTAGGTCCCTTTCTGTCCCGTGTAGTGGGCGGATTCAGTCATGATATCATCGGGACTTTTTGAGATAATCACTTGCAGGCCATTATAATTATAAGTTGTTTCCTTCTAAATTCGCAGCTTTAAAAATATATCCAAGGCTCTCCGGTGTGATATATTTAAATGACAATGCATTCTGGACCACCGAATCTTGCAGATATCCAAAGGCTCCCGCTATTATCGATAATGTGTGATTGAGACTGTCAAATGTCTCACCTTGGCTGGAAGTGTGGTCATTATTGGATCCTGCACACACACACATACACAAATAGAGAGCATACTCAAATCGATAACCACGAGCATACGAGACCGGTGTTCATGTCGGCCTTGAAGAAGGTACCAGGATTCCCAACCGAAGTAGTCAGCTCTACAAAACAGTGTTCGACTAGTCTCTCAAACAACACGAATGATTTCAAAACGGATAGCACGCGTGAAATTAAAGCGGTTCACCGTTTCGAAGAGGAGAGGAAAGTAGCTTGCGAGTTACGGCACTTTACTAGAGAGATGACAAGTTGAGCGACGGTCATATCAGGAATAAACGCCAGAAGGGATCGAAGATATTTTGCTTGGCCATACAGTTGATGATGTTGTGACATGCGACGAATAGCGTGATTCGAACAGACGGATTCTATTATCAACCAGATCAGTAGAGATCCACCTCGGACAGCCATATACAAATAAACAATTTTTAAAGAGCCCGAAAATATTGCAAAAAGCAGCCTAGTTCTTTTCTAAAATCACAAGATTCTTAAAACATTTTTTGACAGGAGTACGAGAGAACATCAGTCTGTAACGTTTGTAGAACAACCGCTCCCAGGTCCAGTCCAATATTGGATTAATTTGATTATCGTTAGAAATGTTGTCACTGGCATCTGTAAACAGTGAACGATTATTACGTACTGCTGAGTGATGAACATATTCTTTCATTTGGATGGACTTAAATGAAGACCATAAGTCATCCGGGAGCCTGAAGCAACCTGCTTTTCTGCACAATTCTAGTTGAAGTTGTAAACAGCGGTATTGGTCATTGGACTCCACTGAGTCTGAGGCAGACTGCACAGATAACTCGCAAATGGTTTAATATCTAAAGATTTCACCGTTTACTATTGGATGTATGGTCGAAGTTAACCGGGTACACATATCTGATGGAGAGTAACAACCACGAAACTGGTCTTTTACTTCCGGTGAGTTTTACCTATTAAACACAACCTCTATATTACCGTACCTCATAAAATTGTAATACCAAACTGAATTTCTGCACATTTCAAGTTAATTGCTTTAACGTCAGCACCGAATTGAGGACTCCAGTCAGTCTGAGATACATGGTACAATTAACTCGCAACGCGGCTCACTTCAAAAGTTATGGCTTGGACTGGAACTGTAGGAGACAAGAATTGAAACAAAACTAATCTGGCTTTAATAAACCTATTCGTCTACTAGACGGTGTTAAGTCAAAAGCAAATATTCATACTGGCCTCCCATATTCTGTTCTGTGGTACTGATGGAAAAGTGAACGGTTGTGTACATAGACTTCATGGGTCCAGAATCAATTTCGACTTCGCTCAGGCTGACTGACGTTGTGTTAACGAAGCTACAGCTTGCGTTGGAGTGTACATTTTTACAGTCTATCTTATTTCTGGTCGATATTCAGTCCTTACAGCAAGTTGATTGTTCTGTTTCTGTTTGGTTGTGACCTGTCAGTATCAGGTCTCATAAACGTGTGGGGATGATATTTCTAAAAACTAACAATTGTTTTGTCTGACTGGAGACCGATCTGGTTTGAAAATGTGTATCATGAGCGGATATGTGAGTTTGGTCGTCATAATAGCCCGACAGGCATTTACTTCGAGTGACATCTTCGGTAACGGACAGGTCATCACTGATATGTGCGTACTGATGAGTAACAGCAGCGCAAGCATGACACTGAAGTAGGTCCGTCAGTTTTCGAGAAAATCAAATTGGTTTATCTTGTTTTTTAATGCATGATCTCCCAAACTTCCAATAAGAGACCCTGATGTGCTTGCGGATAACATTAACGGATTGAACGTCTCAGTGGTGGTGCGCAGAAGAACCGCACTCATGGTATGCCGTACGATAAACACCTGAACCAGCATATAACTGACCTCCTCGACGTATCTGGTTCGGTGGGTTATATGCTTAAACCTGGCTCACTTAGGAAAGAAGCTTGTCAACAATGGGTGTAGTGCCTATTTGAATAAATGCTTGAAGAATCCGAGCGTCCCCTAGTTATACTTTCTAACAGTGCACAATGTCACTTTGTTTTTGAAGGAATGTCCAAATAAACACCATATTTAATCACTCAACCACCTCTACCAGCTCCCTGGTCCCCAACGCTGTATCTTATGAACGGAAATTGGAGCATTGTACACTGTGGCCTAAGGCAATAATTGAGAGATGGCGATCAAGGAATGTTGTAAGCGGCCGGTACAGATATACTCACTCGAAAATGAATTATGTGCTTCCTCGAAACTTGCTGCCAGAAAATTACATAAAAAAGGCGAGCCGTGTTAATGAACTACATCATACTGCTTTACGTTCAAAGACTTGTATGTAGAGATAATGAAATATCAACTTCTTACTCATAAGATGCTTCTCATATTCGTTAAAATAATGCAATGTATGCATAAATATATAAAGCGTCTGTGTCCGGTCAACCAGCTCATTCAAGTAGGATCTTACGTCAAAACCTGTCATCATCATCATCATCATCATAACAGCCATGAGCCTGACCAAAATGTACTGTGGCTCGGGCCGCCGCTCACCCCAACAGTGACGTGGAATATCCTAGAAGAAAACGTTACTAAAAGGAAGACTAAGCGGAAGAACTAGAAATGGTATGAATACAGGTACGCCATTGACTGCGACACATCGCCATTCTGGCTATCTGATACTGGTTATACATTTCGGATTATTTCCCGGCTGTCGTCACCGGTCAGATTGGATCTGGTGTAGTCCTCAGCATGATGGTTGCAGCCGTATTGATATATTAGATTCTTGTCAGCAGTAGAAGCTGTACTGTCCACTTGGCAGGTTTTGTTAAGGTTAGTTCTATACGCATAACTTTCAGAAATCTTTCTGTTGTATCTGTTTTTGCTTCAGCTGATCGAAATGATGTCGGTGTTAGAGGTGTCTATCAACTGAATCTGGCAACTTTCTCTTAATCGACACATGATACTGAGATGGTCATTTTGGTCGATAGCATGAACGCGCAGGTCAGCTGTCTTGGTGAGACTGATTGGCATTTAAGTGATAGGTTCGGACTGGCATGCTACTGATCGGATAACGTGAGTGGCCTTTCCTATTTCTAACCAGCATTCGTTTTAGGCATCATGTGCCTCACTGTTATACTCGACATCCACCTTCTTCAAATGAGACTCGGTTTCAGGTAGACTCCATAGCTGCCAGTTGTAGGCGGCATGACTTCATCCGTGACTGCCTTACATCCAGACCCTGCGTTAGTACGTTGACGCTTTCTCTTTACTTTTACTGGAAATTGACCCCACCGACAAAAACGGCTGGCTGTTGAGAAACTGGCTATGCCGTAGACAAACTATGATTATAAAATAGGCCTATAACACAAGTTTAGCAGTCCTCACCCAGGAGAACCCAATAACCGGTTCACCCAAACCTCACAAGCCATTCGAGTTCGTAAGGTAAACAAAAATATGATCTCAGAGAAATCCTCAGAGTTGTTAGGTTTCATACGCAGGAGTTTTCCTGACAGTTCATATAGAAAAATTTGGAGGGATAGCCGTAAGAAGACTGATCGTTGATCGTGAGGCTTGACTGATAGAGGAAGTTAAAGAAATGGAAACCGTTTCTGCTTCAAGGCAAACCAGCAACCTGTCCAAACTTAACCCTACTACTGGTCTATTGCGACCAGTGAAGTTTTCATCGAAGCAGATATCGCACTCACTCATAATAAGTCTAGAAGGTTGAAGCGCTGGGCGGTACACTTTGAGAGTCAATTTAGCTGACCTCAGCTTCTACTGTGTTGCACTCAGAGACTTGTAATGTAGCACCCTGGTCAGTACATGTAGAACCACCCATTAAAGCTGAGGTTTACCATTACACTTCGGCTCACAAACATGATAAGGCCGCTAATCCAGATGGTCGTGTACCGCCGCTTTCATAACAGGTGGAGAGGCGTTAGTAGAAACCTTGGCGTAGTTGGTTCAACTTGTGTGAACTAATGGAAGATTTTCTGTGGTATTCACAAGATACTGGCGTGAATCTCTTATCTCGTGGAAGACTGGCTGATCTTGATTATGTTGACGAGAATGTATTGTTGTTTGACAGTTTCCAAACAGTACAAACAACGCTAGACGCAATTTTGCTCCCTGTTAAGTACTTCGGACTGAGCTTTGCAGCCTCAAAATGCAAAATGCCTTTGCAAGACTGCTGTGATCAAGTAGATTTGATGTTTAACAATGAGATCGTGGAGGCTGTTGAGTAATGTATGTACTTGTAAGCTCCATCGGCAGCGGCGGAGATATAGGGAATAAAAGAGGAAGCGTATATCTCTACGACTAAGGCGGTGTTCCGTAATCTAGGGCAGCTCTGGCGACACGGAGGTATATCTCTGATGCTTAAAGGTCGCGTATATAAGGCGACAGAGAGGACTGTGTTACTTTACGGCAGGAAAACCTGGTCGGTCAGAACAGAAGGAGTGAATCGTCTCTAGGTGTTTAACTATCGAGGTCTGCGTCGGATGTAACCAACAAGTAGGCAACAGAGAGATTAGGAAGCAGACATTTGGTAATGATTATCAAACAAGTTCTTTTTTCAGTCCCGACATTGGCGTAGACATTAGCACAGGCCGTGTACTAAAGATGTCGGTTAGACTTCTGCCACACTGCACACTCTTTGCCGACGCTACGGCCGATTGGCATTAGGCGCAAGATGGACAGATGATGATGCGACTTAGAGGAATGAAGTCATTCACGAAGGGGCTGACCACTGTCCCAGGCTGGGGACCTCGCGACTCGCAGAGTCGATGGCTTGAGATGTTAGGAGTGATGGTGGCTAACCTGGCCCAGCGGTGTAAATGTTGTCGTATTTCGGCTCAGCTGTCTGTGAGCTGAATGCACTTAATGATGCGGGGCAATGAAAGCCATAAGGAAGCTGCTTTCTTACTGATGACGTCGTACTCTCATTTCGACTCAGTTGCTTGTTTGCAACATTGATGTTAAATGTTTGCATATAAACTTAGCTATTTTTGGTATTAAGTTCTCTTCCACTTCTCCCTTTTGTTCTTCTCTCTTCCTGCACACAGTTTTCTTTTTTTTCACGGTTGTTTGGCGGTTGAGCATTAGTGAGAACCACTGCAGTTCCTCTTTTTGACAGGGAGTGTCTACAAAGGCTAAGCGAACGAGATACAATTTTGGATCATGTTGCAGCTGTTGTATCATCCCTAACAAAAAACGAGTTTAGTGGAAAAACTTTTTGATGATGTGACTACGCATTCCGATTTTCGTGGTTTACATAAGTAATCTGATGTCACTTTGCAAACCACTACTTTAAACATCACTTATATATAGCTTTAGATTGCGAAAGTGTTTAATCTACAGTTACTCAGTCATTAGTCACGATGTGCAATATTGACAGGATTGATTAATATCCCACTAAATCTAATATAAAGGCCTGGAAAATGTTACGAATAAATGGTGCTACTGAGCTTGTATTTTTGATACACCGCTTGAAACAAAGTACTGTTAATGGTACACAATGCAATTTTATTGTCGCCTGTGTTTTTGTGAAAAATCCACTCCATCGGAGTTTCGGAGGAATCCCATTAACACTTTCTTCTGTGCCATAGGCGATCGATCGCTCGGCCAACCTGCATGATTTGAGCAGACAAACTTGTCTTCAGATTGGATCCTAGTGCAGTGAAGATAAGCGATCGTATTATACTACTCCTACTGCGGCTAGTAGTAGGACCAGAGCATATATTTTTATGTCAAACAAAGTCACAGGAAAAATGCAGAAAGGAGCATCAGAGTGTAGCATCGCCCATAAGAATACCTGCTACTTAAAGGAACTCAGCATTGACGTCTGTGGCAGTCGAGACGATCTGGGGCCGAATACCGCGTGCAAATGGGTGGTTTTGTATCTGGTCTTGTTTAAACGCCTAACCCATGTGTTGCTTTGTCGAATAAACAACCCTTGTACCATCCGCGTTCTTGGACCACAACACTGATTTCTGTGGAAAATTAAGCTGACGTACCACAATTAAGTTTAAGAAGGAGGTTGTGCTTGACATCTTGGGTGAAGAAAATGTGGTACAAAACAATTGTGTGTTAATTTATTTCAAATTACAGGTTTAAAAATTCTCCAAAATCAGCTGAAGTTTGAGAATTAAAGTTCACTGGTGATAGTCAGTACAAGTATCGACTTATGTCGATGGTTCTAATAATTTTTCATCTCAATACTCCCGGATTTCTAAAATACACCTTTACCTACCTTTCTTAGTGCGTCCAGTGAGTTCGTACAGATATCTGAACAGGGGTAATAACAGACATCGTGTTACTAATGAGTAGTGTGGCAGATGTGACAATTTAGAGGGAACCCAAATATCCAACTGGCCACACTACTTATCTGTAATGCAATTCCAATGTTCAGCGGTAGCATTGGTGGATTCCAGTATAATGTTCGAGGAATCCTGCATTGGTAGTCAACCCATTGGATCATTCGGTGAATTCCAACTACAGGCACTGTTTAAGGAAACTTATTACGAAGGTGCATATGCGAAGGTCAATGTCGTGGGTGAACTCGGTGTGAGCACGCCGGCATATCTATATTACACTGGAAGTCGCCCATGAGAAGCAGATCCTCTTATTATGAGATGTGGATAGCTCTTAGGTCGTCCCTTTCTAGTTCAGTATTTCATTTTGCCTTTTTATGTCTTTAAACCGTCCAGTTTGTGACTCGCAGCTCAAAAAGTTGGTTTTGTGGAACCAACTTATCATGTACACTGAGTTCCAAGTGGTACAAATAATTATCAAGGCTTTGTTATACTTACTACGTCTCCTGAAGTGACAGCAAAAGTACACTATTTACCATGTTCACATTCCAAGTCTGGTGTTGGAGTCCACCAACTGTTTGGAGCTCGTTTCACATTCAAGTATAAAAGACGTTTGCTCGTTTACTCCACCCTTGGTGTCAGTTCCGTGTAAGCTTTACAACGAAGGGGCACACGCACAAACCAACCTTGGGCACATGCCTTTAAGAAGCTTGCACATATCTGCGGACGATGTTCGAATTAAGTTTTCTGTCTGTCACGTTTGACTTCCTACATGTGCGCCTTGGAAACAACACACGCAACACTGAAGCTTTTCGGGATGTTTACTGTACATGTAAGTTCAGCTCACTACCAGCCATGTTGGTCTAAGTGCACGAACGTCTGTCTCACAAGTGATAAGTTTAGGGCATGGACTCAGACAGTGGAAGGTCTGCCTTTAAGATCTCGTTCAACAGTACAACAACTTCAGCGGTAACAACACTTCCAGGGTTGACACCGATCATTAACTACGAAGGACATTTGAAGAAAACAGTCCTCCTTTAGCAATAAACAAATGAGACTCTTAGCATCAAAATGCTTTCATCTAGTAAATAAATAACCGAATGGCATATAAGTGGATTACGGTACTTGCAATTGTGTTACTCATAACCTTGTATAACCAAGTACCAGCAACTCGTAGGTAAATCAGTCAAGCACAGACAACCTAATTCACTGCCACATATCCTAACAAAATCATCTACGGCTTTTGTGGCTCACAGAGATCATGATATAGAGCCAACCCCCTCCAATGCAATCGACTCACTGTTAACGATCCTCATTTTATGCGCGAACGTCAGACGGTTGGAACATTTTAATAGAATGTCCAATGTGTCAGACGATTAGTTAGCATTCTCTGTAAATGACAACTACAACTAGTGCTGATTTTGTCCTCCTGAGGTGAGCCAAAGCCATATCAAGTTATTGAACGCAACGATTGAAATCGTCAAATGCCATATACTACCGACGTGATTAAAGTAGGCGGTTTATGTTTGAATAAGTGGCTACTTACAGACCACCAGCAAAGCGTTCAAGGTGAAATCTTGCAACTTACTGCAGTACTCTGATTATCCACATTTCCAAAGCTTTCATAACTGAAGTAGAATTTGCTACAAGGGGACGACCGTAATTACTAACCGAAAGTTTAGTATGGCAGAGTGTTTAAAATGATAACCGAAACATCCGTAGAGTGATAACAGGCCACAATACTCGTTCAGGTTTCACACAATAAGACATTTACCATCATGCGAGATACAAGGTTATAGATGAACTAGATACTGTTTGATTGCCGAACCAAGAACAGGACGAGTATTCAACGAAACCAGGATTCACATACTATACTGCTTGCTCGCCACCGTTTCTTATCTCCTATGTTTTGAGCAAAGTAGTAACATCTAACGACCACCTGTTAAAGAGTAGTAGAATATTTGCTGGATGTTTATCGGAACCACTCAAAGTTTCTCATATCGTGGGCGTTCCGACCAAAGGATGACCTATTTCGGAAAGAAACACTAGACACTAAGTTCGTTCTTGTTCAACCTCAACAGTAGTGCGGACACATGTGCAGACTGACAACAAAACTACAATAGTGGTACTGGAGAAGTGAACACTGAGTTCAAGTAGGACACGAATAACTGATTATATCGGAACGTTAAGTCCCAATCACTTATAATCCTCCTGTATCATGTAAAATGTACCTTATTGGTTTCATCAGGGGTACGTATTGAGTGCTGGTGAGCAGCTAATTACTTGTTCATTTTACTTCACTCGCCAATGTTATAAAAAGTACTCTTTCATTGTATATGGACATTTATCAGTGTTACTTTGTAATTTCGGAATTAATATCATTTCCTGTGAATAAGCGGAACTATCAACATTTTCTCGGAAAATCGTCTGTAATCGCCACTCCTACTTGAACCATGTACTACAAGTACCAACTGATTGTCTGCAAACAAGGAAATCCTTACTAATGCCGCAGCAGGAACGAGCAATTTGTTACATAATGATATGAAGGCAGTTACTAGTAGGTTTCCTTCTGTGGGTCGGGTTCGTTTCCCAGGTTGCCACTGTGGTTACTTACAAAGCCGGCTTCTGGAGACAATAAGAAATAGGGTGACTGATCTGGATCAGGTAAGTTTGTAAAGTAAAGCGAAAGGAAAGAAGTGGAACAACGTAAATCACAAAGAAGTCTTGCGAATGTCGTCTCTCTCATCTTCCGAGTACTCATTTGGTTACAAATGTGAACATTTAGTTGGTGCAAATTTAGGTCCACATAATTTTTACGGAGTAAACGTCATTCTAAATACTTTCTAAAATGTAAACTGGGGCTGGCCATCGGTACTTGGTGGTCAAATGTTAGAACCAATTGTTGGTAAACGGTTATTGAAGATGACGAAGATTGTGTCAAACTCTTATCTAATTCTGATACTCAGATTGTCAATAACACTTCTAAGTGGAGCAAAATTTAGTTATATGTTTGAAAGACTGATCGTTATTTCACACGGATGGTATATTTTTAATCGCTAGCTGTCAACAGTAGGCACCATGAAAATCACAACTCACCACTACGCAAGTAGTCTGCAACTTTTTCATACGGTGGCAGCTTCCCGCCAGCTTTTGCCCTCAACAAACGTTGGACTTCCTCTGCACATTGAAAAGCGACGATCAGAATAAAAAATAGAGCTATGATGACATCCAACAGGATGCCGACAACCAGCAACCAGATCTCGTCTGGGGCCAACTCCTCTTTCCCCCAATCAGGTGGAAGATCAGAATAGCTTCCGCACGATTCCCCAACAGTAGAGACTTCACACATGGTCTAACACATTGCACGCTTAAACTTTGCTGCGCGTTACTTCAGGAATCGATCCCGTCAGCATTGAACGAATCATGTGACAAGTTTTGAAAGCTAATCACAAATTGTGTGTTACTGAGCGTTCTGCTGATAGGTATACAGTTTGTTCGTTATTCTATAATTCATAGAGACTGGATAAGGCAACATTTTTACCACTGACAAAAGACAAGCAATATAATACATTGACTCTGTCGTGCGCAGCGGCGACCAGGCATTTGAAAATGAAAATGGAAATCGTGTTCTAAGATATCCGCACCAAATTTCGTACGAATGAAGTCAAACAGCTTGGGCGTCGTGTTTAACATGTTATTTGTAAATGGATTGAGAATAACACAACGTTATGAGCAAGTTGTAATAATCTACGTTTCAGCCACCTCGGGTGGCCTTCCTCAGGAGTGTTGTAATCGTGTTCGTTGATTAAGACACAAAATTCTTCGTAAAGCTATATTGAAAGCCCGAGTTGCTTCAAGTAGTATCAGCGAACTGTGGTGCTGGTTCGTAAGACTATTTTCATAGTTGGCAGGCACTGAATACTTGGGTTTAGATTAAGTTTTCTTTGCTAAGATATCCCATACCTTCACGTCCAATTCCCAAACTTTGACTTTCTCTTTAAATGACTGAAAAAAAGTCAAATATAATGATTGGGTAGTAATATTTCACATCCTCTGCTACAGCTAATAATGAAACAGTCTTATGAATTGATGAAAAATTGCAGGAATAAACGATTACCTCATCTGCTGTGAAGAAATAAGACAAGCATTACTTCGGGGATATGATTACCTCTAATAGCTAGGCTGGATTGTACTCACTGGTGTAGATAACGCGCTCAGTAGATTCAAGATTCATATGCGTTTGACTTGTAGAGTATTGTACATATTTTCCTATTTCGCTTTATTTTTATGTACAGTCTGCACCACTTTCCCTTGTGCAGAATGAACACCACTTGTTTGAATTGATTCTGGTTAGCAATACACATTTTGGTGTGCGCGTCTCTTCTCCTTGGTGCTCCTATTTCACATAGATCAAGATTACTTATAGGTAGCCATTCAGCGACTGCATTCTGATCTGACTATTGGCGTTTATACCTTTGTACAGAGATAGTCCCCTACAGATTACAGGCAGATTTCTCCAACTTAGGGCAAAATTATGGCTAGCAGAAGAAATAAAATTCTGTGACAATGTTGTAATAATCGTGAAACCCTCCTGAATATCTGACAACATTCTATTGGAGAATTTTTCGCTGTAGATTTATGTACATACTCCGTAGCCTTATAATGCGTTTGCACATACAGGGTATCTGACTACAACCACTTCAAATGAAAGCTACTCTCATGTGACGATCAATTTTATGACAGACAAGTCAAATTCTTCAGAAAACATGTAGCTTCGAAAAGCCAATGTTTGATCCCTATAAAGACCACATTTGAAAACATCCGATGAAGTTGTTCTATGGTTCTCACGGTCGATTTTCAAATGTCATAAAAAAGGTCGTCGTGAGATTAGCAACGTGTAAAAATTCTATAATATAAATTAAAAACTCACCGACGGACCAAGTTACGTCATTCACCGTACGGTTTATCAGATGTGTTACTCACAATCTGTTACTCGTTGTGATATTTCACCTGCCCTGCGTTCAGATTTTTCAGTGAAATATTGAATAAACATGTGAGTTGTTTGTGCAACAGAAATTCTTTAAATAAACATAATGAATACTGAATGAAAAGTGGCATCAGACAGTCCGCAAGGAATTCTGTCTCCCACCGTGTATAATTTGAGTAAACAAACTATCGGTGCACATAACTCTGAATCTAGAGTAAACAAAGAGCTACCCGAAGCAGACATGATAAGTTTCAGTGTTACAAATTGACAAAACAGCAAAGAAGCTGCGGGCTCTCAAACCGTATGGTCAAGAGTTAATATCGTTATTATTACTATTATTATCACCATTATCATTTTTGTCGATCTGGGTTGCTACCGACGTTTGACCTATGTGAAGGGGATCACAACGGAAAGGAGAGACTAAAGACAAGGAAGGAAAGAAATTGGACTTATTTCCTAAAAATCCCACTTCTACACTTAAAGAATCCACATCAACTTGCCCACATGTTTATTTAAAAAAATCACTTGCGTAATCTGCTGAATATGCAGCGAAAAATCTTTCAGTAAAGCACATCATTTCTTGTCTGATTTTCACTTTTTCTGTCAATCATGTGTTCCCGAAATTCCAACTTATAATTCAACAAGAGTTCCATTCGAACAGTTTGTGCACTTTTGCCACAATCTATTTGGTTACTGTTTTCTGCTGCAGAATTTCGCTTGTCATTTCTTGCACATTGAGTAGATGTCCTTCAGTGATGATCCTTTCGATTCCTTGAGTCGCCGGTTATCCATCCACTTTAGACTTTGACCATATTTCACGATTACGTCGATTTACTCCAATAAGTATGAAAGTAAACACACTACCGGTTTGTTCACCGATCAAAATAAAACACCAGGTAAAAACAACATCCTTGTTGCTTATGCTAAACCCCTCGTTAATCTTCATTTCTTCGCATGCAACTCAGTCCATCATAGAACCCATTCACAGTAGTGGAGGTGGTTGGTGGAAGCCACGAAATAACAAGCTACCAAATATACAAAAGCAACAATGGCTCCTTGTTAGTCTACTGTCTCCAAGGTGTGCAGGGAGAAAACCTAACGACTGATAAGCTTCTTTGCGCCGTTTTTTCATGTAGTCAAGAGCCCAGTACATGATTCCCTCCGGGTTAAGGTGGCAAATTTTGTACGATTAATTTTGTTACTAAGTGATGCAGCACAGTTCCTATAATGGTTACACAGTTGTTTGCTTTTGACATGTGGATCAAGTTCTATGATAAAGCATGGTTGGTCGTGCTACTGAGGTTCAGAATTCACGACCTAGGTGGTCTCTTCCGATAGCTAAAGCATTGTTTATTAGGAAGTTTAACTTGAACGTTAAGGATCGCTTTTCAGACGAGTTTACGGACGATAACAAAAACGTTTTGTAAGAGTCCAACTTGATTTCACTTTTGTTATTCTCAACAAATGAACTTCCCTTGACCGTGTGAATACCGATAATGCTATACATTAGCGACAGAAAGTTATGGTCATTTAGTATGTCCGGAACCAGTGGTTTACGGGCAACCAATGGCCGTTCAGAGTGGTGAAACTTCACCAGCTTGGTGACTCCCAGGTTGCGAAAGAGAAGCGAGAGTTCTGCTGATAAATACGGTAGGCCTGTCCGCAAACTGGACAATCTTAGCTAATATACATAAACTTGACTACGGTTCATAGGAAAAGTCTGTGGAACATTTCGTTCCAGCTTTCTTCACTATATCCAAATTCACGTTTTGCGATCAACTGGAAAAAAATATACAGGTTTGTTATGGATATTTGTTGAAAGCTGCGACATTTATTAAAATCTTCGAAAGGAAGACTCGAATAGAGGGCATTGTGCTCAGAAAAACTCCATGCGTAAAAAATTCAACGAGGACCTCATAATTTGAGCGGTCGACAAATGGACTTCTCTCACATAAACGCGGGATTATCGATTGGAGTTGACAGGACAGTTACTGTGTCTTCTATCGAGACGACCGGGCAACCTGATCATTACTCACAAGCGAAAGTGGTTGAGCGTTCACATATGATAATTCCGTCGTACCTATTGTGAGGTCAGTGGCGTAGTGGTAAACACGGTTGCCTCATGAACAGCATGGCCGGAGATCTAGTCCCGGTATTGGCAAGGATATTCACTACCAACGAGCTCTAATGAGAGCGAAACTCGAGTCTAGTGTTCCGCTGTTCAAATGGGGCAGACGGGAATGTCTATGGGAATGCGAAAGCTGCGATCAATTGTGGGTGATGCTCAACTAGAGATTTTATGATAATCAAATAGACATTCTACGCCATACGCAGGACTTCCGTAGATTGACAAACTTCCCATATCGGAACGCACTCTCCTACTGTATGGTCGCGTTCAAATCCGTTGTTAGTTCTGAATGACTGTTTAGTTGTTACGTGTGACAGTGAAAATCACCACTTCAAGTTGCATGATAACCCACTTTCACGAGTCAGTGTGCATACCTAGAGCATTGTTGCGTCACTGCCGTACAAACCAGTGCGCTGTCACTGTAAGGTCCTTAACTGTGAATTAAACCAGGCTATCTGTGGACATACACCTGCAATGGAACACTCAATACTGTCAACTTTATTGGTGAAAAGGCCAACGAACATAGTTTGCAAGAAAAAAGAATGACTGGGAAAAACACAATAGCAAGTAGTGTCCCCTAATTGTTAGACTTCATGATTTGCACCCTCAAATCAAAGCCTCACAACTGTTTTCGTTTTTGTTTGGATGCAGCTTATAAACGCTGGAATTTAGACGGGATTCGAACCGGCATCCATTAGCAGTTCGAACCAAGGCAGTAGTTTATTCAGTCGCCCGTGATTTGAACACTGCTTGCAATTCTTCATTAAAACAGTAACTGAACAGAAAGATTCCAAGCGCTAGAAAGTTGGAAGCGTTTAATCTTGCAGAAGGGTTAGTTCATACGAAGGCATCAACTCAAATGAGTGGAAACAATCTTTGCAATGTTTGACCGAAAGGTAACTGTCTATAGGGTGTAGGCCAGCAAGTACAAATGAATAGTGATCGAGTTCTGGCAGGTTGTGATATGTTGGTGGAATTCAGTTATAATCAAGTAAATAAAGATGAACCGAACAGCTGAATTACGACAACTTAATGTGTGCTAATGCGGTCGTTAGCTGAACGTGCACAACCTAAAACATAATCATCCCTATGCGTTAAAACTGACATTTCCCTAGATGTGACCAAATATTCGGTATACCATAATAAGGTAGGCCATAGTTCCTGATGTAACACTGTAGCTGTCAACAACTAACTACGAACGACCGATTAAGGATCAACATGTTTTGATCCGTCTGAACCGCACAGACTTAAGCTCGATTGACTCAAATATAGGCAATAAAGTTATCATTGGTTTAAAAACAGTACGAGATACTTTTGCGCTGATCAAATTGCTGGACAGTTTGGGCTGTAACAACAAATAGGCGACCAGTGTGGACATGGTTTCTTTGTTTACGAATGTTTCTGTGATAGGGGCGTTTGATGTAATCGGTCAACATATCTACCCAAATCACCTGAACACAAATCGACTGTATTTCAGTGGGCAGTCCACTGGGTTCGCCACTACCCAATATTTTCGTCGCCCACTTGCAAAAGATCGCAGATGCCATCATCAAGCAAGTAAGTTTCTTCGGACCTTGTGTTGGTGGTATTCGGTCACTCAAATACATATTCGACTCAGAGAACTAGCTGAGTTCTAAAGTTTGATGTACCGTTAAAGAAGAGCATAGAGATGCTTCGGCGTTTTTAGATGTTCTCATGTATTGTCGTAACAACGGCTATATACTACAGACAGTCTGTTGGAAAATCACTGGGAAGGGAAAGCATCCGAACACTCACAGTTTGGTGCAGATTCACCACAAGTATGGCTTGTTGAAAATTCTCAGTTAACGTTTTGTTTGGGAGAAACTATGACAGAAGTGCTGGCGTTGTTGTGATCCATACACAAGAAGAATGGCTATCCATCGGTATTTGTTAGGAAATTCAGTAAACAAAAAACCAGTTGCTGTATTGCGGTTCCCGAAGTGAATGTCTATCTTCGTTTTCCTTAGGGGGATCTTAACATCGTCACTCTTTTGAAAATTCTTCTCTCTAGTGAATCTATGAAATGCACGATCAAAGCAACCTGACTGGTTATGCTGTTCATCCTCACCCGGATCACAGTACCACCTTTAAAGACACAACTGTCACCCAGCGTCAGTTCCTACATCTGCGAATTTCTATATGAGTACCCGGTCATTCACACAGGCAGTACAGAGCGGGGATTACGCATCCTGGTAGACGAATATCTACCCGCTTGGTCCATTAAACGCTCACTGGTATCACGCTACCTCAGTCTGGTCTGAACGTGACACACTGTAGCGTCTTCGACAGCTCGACACATGGAAATGCCAACCTCAACTAGCACTAGATACATTAAGCATAAAAACTTGAGATCTCCTCCAGCTCTCGAAAGAGGTAGCAGCTAACAAACAAAATACACCATAATACGCACTGAAACGTTTGTTCATCCCCACAAAATTGCTCCGATTACTAGTAGGCATTGGTGTGTGCCTGTGTATGACATTATTGATTTTGTCGTTTTGTCCCAAATTTCCTATTGAATTTGCTATTTAAACTTTGAGACTGCAGCGTGCGCCTAATAAGATGTAGCGAAAAGCGTTCTCAAATGTATTGTGCAAAAGCTTTTCCTGACTCCTCTGTTCAAGTACGTTACAAGAAAAAGTTGCTTCAGGCAAGAAAATATGTTGTCGAAATCAATAAAATACTATCGAGTTACTCCACTTTTTAATCCAACAGAATAAAATCAAAAACATCAAAGCAATTAACCAGTCTATTATGGACCCTGTGCTAATACACCAATTCTCTAGGGAGATCATCTAATAGGCAAGCCGACATTATTCTGCGTCGGAAATACGATGAGAAGATGGAGTGTCGTCCCGTTTGACAGCTGTGAGTGTTAGTGTAAATGGCCTGTTTACGCAAACGTGCCACTTTGTTGAACTCTTCAGAATAACACTGATGGTTTGTAACCGTAAGTTTTATATCCATAACGATATAGATTTTGAACAATCATTGGGCATGTTGGTAAGAGGACACCCACGTGAGCATTCAAAAGTGAATCTTCTCCAACTAATGGTGACACACAGATCTAATTATCTTCCATTATGTCAGAATTCGTTAGAAACTTATGCAACTTATACTATCCAGACCTTGAAGATAGTGGCAGATCTTTTACGTCATTCTCAGACCTTCAGAAACATTTAAAAGTCAGTCTTTGGAGACTCCCGTCAATTTCAATGTTCTCCTTCGTACAACATCCGAAAATATCTGCATATACAACTGGCCATCGTGTTAGTTTTCAACATTTTTCTTTTTGTTTTAAAAATAGATGAAATGATCCACAGAACCAAAGTCAAAGCCACAAGAGTTAAATAGACACAGGCGAATAAACTGGGAGCTAAAGAGTCAGACTATTAGTGGGAACAGGCAAAACCCGCAAAGGTAATAAAGAGAGATGAGACTTTTGAGTCAGTCGCTATCGTGTTTTCCATCAGTTATTCCTCACAAGCTAGATTAGACATAGTGAAACCAAATGGATGTTCGCTGTTGCGCTAAAAGATGTTCTTTAACCACTGTACGACCACAACTGACAGAACGCTGATCTAATTAAAATCCTTTCGAGATGTGGTATTTTTTAATGAGAGGTTCATTGTAGATGAATGAGTGTTGTCCTATAAAAAGCAGTTGTAAGCTGGACCAACTCGATTCCTGTAAAGTTCCGCGCCTGAAAAATTTACATTGAAAGACTATTCAGTTCCACTAAAGACTTGCAAGAACAATCGTCAATTACATTCCCTTCCCCCTTGGGCTCTCAAACTGATTAGGATGTGCTCTGTTGTAAACGGCTGTTCGGTCCGACCTTTCGACACCGCTAATTAAAGTCCGTCGTTCACTCTTGCCTGCCAAGCGTTAACCAAGGGCGTGTTGGTTCGTATTATAATTTAGACAAGTGATTCTTGTTTGCACACATGTTTGTTTATTAACTGTAATCAACGAGGTGCAAACACGTTCACACAAACACACAGCAAACAAGATGAGACTTTGACGGCAATCGTGCGCGAAAATTGATATCACTGGTTTTGTTTGCGCAGCCAGCACACGCCAGCAGTGATGCGTAGAGGTAGGTAACGACAGACAGATAGATAGATCGACCAACGGACACGTAGACAGCTAGACAGCTGAACAGACAACAAAGCGAGGGCCCCAACGCGACCTGGTATAGCATACAGACCGCACACGTAGTCTGTGAACCCACACTGATGGCTGTGCACGGGTTATCGAATGACGGCTATTTAAACAAATCGTTTAACTGTGTGTGGGTGCGGGGAGGGCGACTGTTTGTTTGTGCCTAATCGGATGTTTGTTTAGATGACACCAATTCAGACATTTAACTGCTTCTGCCTGAGGGCTTCATTGGCTGGTGGGTGGTAAACTGTGAATGTAGAGAGCCTGTGGTCGTGGTGACTGCTCGGTCCCACCACACACTACGCGCCATGACGATCATCACCATAACACTCCCCCTGTCTTGTCTGCGGCATCCTCTCCCCAACCCACCCTCCAGATGACACAACGTCCTAGATTTTGGTTGAACGTTAAATATTTACAAGCTCTTAACCACCAACCGAACAAACGACCTACCTGCTTGCGTGCGGGTCTGCGTGTCTACGTGTATGCCTCTTTGCAGGCCAGTAATATGGACTAGCAATCGCACAGCCACAGACGCCGGCCACATTTTACATCATACTTACAATACAATGATCGAGAAATTTAAGCACACTATCGAAAAATCGTGATTCTCGTTTTGTGTGCGTATATATTTGTGCCCGTTAAGAGCTTTACCGTTTCCACAAGGTGAGCCTTGCGGCCTATTGACACACTGAGAACTGGGAACATTACTGTGACCCAATGGACGACCAGGTAGTAGCCACTACCAGGCTAAACAAAGCAGTCCATGATGAGCAGACAGTATCGGTTCATCAGAGCAGAAAGAAGACATATGTTGCGATATGTTAACATTTCGTTCACTCTCATCAGTCGCAAACGTAAAACGTGCAAGTTATATATGACATAATTCGTGGTGTGAGTGTATGCGTGTCCATACCCTGTTTATCTCTAATTGTCTGTCATATATAACTTGCATGTTTTACGTTTGCGACTGATGAGAGTAAACGAAATGTTAACATATCGCAACATATGTCTTCTTTCTGCGCTGATGAAGTTACTGAAGGGAACCCATTGTTTCAAGTATCGGTTCAGTTTGAAAGAGTGAAGAGATGAACTACATTAGTCATTGTGATTGGCGAGCATCTTCAGGTATTCATGTCTAACTTTGTGGCTAGAGGGAGAAGTAAACCCTGATAAATTGTCATTGCCATATCACCTCTATTACTTTTTACTAGAAGGCATTATTAAATAACATCTAATTTACGTTCTTACGTGATTTAGCACAATTTCATGTAATAGGAATTTTGGAGGCATCTTCTCGATTGATACGGTGGAAGTAGCCAAACATGAAACAAGGCCGCAATGAACACCCGAAACCGGAATCGGGTATGAACCTTATGTCAGAAGCACTTCGTCGGTTTCATAGGTGAAGATAATGAAGAAACTCGGCTTTACTAGAGAGTCCT
>LUCH01004603.1:38643-52490 GCA_013368495.1 Paragonimus heterotremus | reverse complement strand
GACGTCTGTAAGGAGCAATCAACTGCAAGGTTGTCAGGTCGAAGTGCTGTGTTTGAACTTGGTTCAAAGGTTAAATACGGAGACCGGCGGAGTCCAGGCGCAACGGGACCCGGCTCTAGGAAGTTCCTGGCAAAGTGGAAGAGACCGTATGTAGTAGTGGGCTGCTGTGGCTCAGTGTATCTGATTAAAAATGAGAAGAATGAACATCGAGTACACGGAAACCAGCTTTGTAAATTGTATGACACCCCAAGCAGAAGAGAATGCACACCTGGAACACCGATGTTCTCGAAGCCGGTACGCAAATCGTCGAGAGAACGAGGAGCACCTGGTAGGTTTTTGCTGCAGCTGGAACAATTTTTTGGGAGAAGTGTAGTGGGCGCAATCGATCGTACTGTATTACTCACACTGCTGCTACTCAGTAGTGGGGGCCAGGGCACAGATTTTGACATTGAAGTAGCTGCAGGAAAAATACAAAAAATATCGGCCGAGAAGTTGTTCACGACATGCTTCAGTTATGAGATGTGCTGAAATACACCGCAACAATCGCACACAGTATTTTGCGTAGCTGACATGTTTTCACTTCTATCAGTCATACAAAACTATTTTCCTTGTTGGTGCTCAACACAAAACGCGTATACGTGTCTGACTGTCGTTCCAAAATTGCGCTCTTCTGTACGCCTAAATCGCCACTGTTTCAATACATGCGTCGTTTTCCGCCTTTCGTCATGCTACTCAATACCACTATTGAGTAGTAGGCAATACTAACGATACAAATTGAACTGATTCTTTCGGGGATGTCCAAAGAACCGATAGCATCTACGGAGACCTGTCATTGGGCTTCTTGCTGATGTCTTCTGCGTTTGCACACCATTCAAAGTAAACGGAAATTATCTGTTTTCAGTGCTGCTGCAGTGAGGTGGGGCGATCGTGCTATACTACTCATCACCGCAATTCAGCAGTGAGGCAAGAGCATAGAATTTGACATTGAAGTGGCCGCAGGAAAAATACACGAAGAAACGTCGAAGTGTAGCATCGCATGAAATGGTCCTTGGTACGTAAAGGAACTGAGCATTAGTGACTGTGACAACTGTGACGGTCTGGGCCCAGTACGGTACGCAGATTAGTGTTTTTGTTTGTTGTCTTGTTGAAACGCATAACTCATGTGTTACTTTCTTGAATAAGTAACCTTTGTGTCATCGGCGTTCTTGGTTCACAACACTACATTGTATACTGCTTTTGAATGATCTGCCGTTATCGATTGCTGTACACTACCCGTCTTATTTCTGTTCACCTACATAGACCATCAGATATGACTGACCAACCGGTAACCCTCGTTGCGATAAGGTGTTAGCGACCCTCGATTGTCCAACAGCTAGCTCATCAGATCACGACGCCTGAGAGAGACACCTACACGTCAACTTTAAATCAAATAAAGCCACCCGACTACAGCTGGTTCAGGTAGACGCGTCCGATTAGTAAGCAAGATGTCTCATGATCGCTCCGTCAAATTTATGGACATTCTAATGTCATTGTTGCTGCAACAGTCAGTGCATACAGCCTGACATGAGTGAAAAATATGCATTTGCTTACGTATCCTCTTATGTGTTTTTTAATTTGCTGCACAGGAGACCACATAATCAAACTTAACTCTAGACAGCGAGTTAGTCAGCGTTGACCACTCCTCAAATTATAGTATGTAAAAAAAACTTCTCACTGAAGCTAAAACTTCCGTTTGTTTGACAGCTTTTATTCAAGTGACCAGAACACGGTGATCGTGTTTGGTGGAATGCGCCTAAATATTTTGACGACGACAAGATTCCTGAAGTTTTACCACTTAGAGCACTGAAGGTAACAACGTCAATTCAGTCTACGTAATCGTTACAGTTGAACCCGGCAACGAAGTTATACAGACACCCGCAGTTTTGGAAATATCTTCTCTGTTAATGAAACGACCAGTTATTTTAACAATTGATCCACTGGTACTAGAAAGACGCTGGCTCAGCTTTGTTCGAATATCCTTCAGAATAATTATTCTAACTGAGCAATGTATGCATTGTCTGGACTGAATTTCGCTTGGTTCAACGAACTCCGTGGCTTCAACCTAACTGAAAAGTTCCTGGTCACGGGATTACCGATTGGATAGAGCAGAGTGGTTCTGCCCATTTTCTTATCGAGACGATTGGGCAATCTGAACACTATTCACATAAGGTTGTGGTTGAGCGTTTAAATATGACTCACCGGCCATGCCTAGTGTGAGGTTACTATTGTTGTGTTTCACACGCTTGTCTCAAAAGCTCGACAGTCGAAATGCAAATCCCAGCTCTGACAAAAATATGCACCATTGATGAGCTCTGATAGGGGGCGAAACTGGAATCTCACGCTTTCTTACGAAGTGAGTCGGCCGAAAAGCTTACCTGAATGCAAAGACTGTGATCGGATGTGAGCGATGTTCAATTTGAAGTCATTATTTGTAAGCCTATTAAAGTCTGTTCACTTGTAAGTGGAATTGGTGCGTCGGAAAGTAACTTCGAAAAGACTCCAACCAAAAGACTTTGTGGCTAGGTCGATTGATGAACCGGCCGTCAACCAGTTGTTGAAGGGTGAGTGTTAGCTAAGCCACAAGCTGTTTATGTTGTGAAGCCATGGCATGTAAGGCTGGTGGACGCTGTGCGATTACAATCACAAGAGTCTGTCAGGGGCAAACTTGATGTAAATCATTGCAGTACGCTCGAAGAGCCTAACGATCAATATTCGACATGGAAGTAAATAAAATTCACGCTCTTTATAGAAGTGTTTGAGTGCAAGGTGCGGATGATTATTGACGTTCGAATGTTCTGAAGGTGCAAAAGGGTTTCAAACGTAGCGGATGCATTAATGAGGTGAATAAAAGTTACGACTAATTTGTGAATACCAGAATCAAGAATGTGTTCATTTTTAGTCCAGTGACATGGGTTAGAATATATAAAGTTGTCAGTGAAAATGATGCCCCTCCAACAGTTATTCGAATAAACAATATTGGTTAACACGCTTACTTTGGAGAAAATGCAAACATTTTCACCCCCGTGAAAGACTAAGTCGTTTACAGTCCAAATCGCTGTAATGAAAAGAACATTAATCTCATATTCGTGAAGATAAACTACTTAGTCGCATGCTTCCGAAGCAGAGCAGTATATTGATAGGAAAGAACGCCATCAGGGAACAAATGTTTAGCGCAAACAATGAGAACGATGGTGACGCTAGTAACAGAAAGAGGCAAGAACTCGGAGTGTCTCAAAAATAGATGCTAGTTAACTTTGTAACTTACAGAGAATCTGAAGGTATGGATAACGAAGGCAATCCCCCTTAAGCCGATACCGTTAAAGAACGGTATGGCACTTGTAATTAGAGAGGCTGATTTTCATCTGTACTCCTTAAGCATAACTCTACCTGAGCAATGTGATGCTTGTCTTTGCGTCCAAATATAAAATTATCTTGTCACCCCTTGAATTCAAGAGTAACCCAGCTTGTTAATTAGACAAACAAAAGCATTTGTTATGGCACGTAATATCCCTCGTGGATTCTATGATCTCAACCAGTAAGATAGCTTGGTAGATCAGTTTGTCAAATTACAGTTTCTGCGTCTATGTGATTTAGTTCGATGGAGCTGGACAAAGTTTCAATGTCCGTCATCGTGGCATGCTTCGAACTTTGTTAGTTCTTGCTTAAGTAAAATGGAACCGTCTAAATCCTAGCGGTAGCAGAAATATCTTAGGTGAAATCTCGTCTAATGTGCTTTAGTCACCCAGCCTGAAGCTGGGAGTGTGCAGATTTGTATAAGTTTCTAGGCCCAGTAGCAGTGTCGTGTATTTTCGATAGCGTTGTGGAGTACAGTGGTGACCATCATCAAGAAGTAATACAAAGAAGTGCGGAAATCAAGGAGGAAACAGATGAATAGGACATATCTATTGTATTCAAGAATGATGGAAAATACTAGTAGTAAGTGAGCTTTATTAGAGAAACCGCTTCAAGTTACGTTACGGAAAATTCTCAGTCCACACGGCACGGGCAGCCGGTGCCCGCAGGTGTTATCGATCGCTTGAAGGTCAGAACAATCTGATTGGCCGACTGCATGGCTCACTTGCATTCGATTGGACACAACAATATCCATCAAAGAATTTACGACAGTTGTCTTCCTGGTTTAACAGTACATGTTGAAGAATGGTCAGAAATTATCTTTGAAAAAGACCAGTTTCCAGCGAGATCTGCAAACGGTCTTAGGAGAACGATCAGAAAATCAACAAATACTGGGCGAATATTTAAATCTTGAAGGATAATGAGTGATATAAAAATTACAACCAAAGTAGATACTCCCTTTTTGGTGGTATGTTCGTCAGACCTTCTCAAAGCGAAAACATTCGTGGGTCGACCACTGTTCCAGGTCCTCGTAGGTGGTTGCTATAGCGAGGTTTTCCATAGTTGCACAACTTGTTTTTCAGGAATCGTTCTAAAACTTCGCATTTACCCCTAGTGGATGTGGAAATCTGCTTCTAAAGTACACTTTTATTCAGTCTGTTCCGTATTATTCCAATAAAGTCACGTTTCTATCGACCTCGTTTTCTTCCGACCAGTTGGATCTTACAAAGGTGTAATCAGCAGATCTTTTAGTCACGTCGGGCTCACCAATTTGTAGTGGTCAAGATGAGTTACTCAACAGGTTAGGTAAATGCGAGTATAACTCACTAAGCTAGCGGTGATAACAGGATAAACGAATGAGACAAAATAGTTACAAAGTTCCAACAAGTTATGTAATCAAAAGGGTTTGACTCACTCACAAGTGTTCGAGATGACCACCACAATATTCCAAATTACCAGTATCCGGAAGTGGGTGATATCACAGAGTTGCCATGGACTGCTGAAGTGCAATCCGGGATGCGACGATGTTCGTGGTACAACGGAGCTAAAAAATTGGATGATAGATCCGTGTAGTATCGTCAAACGACTGCACAACGAAGAGAAGAGCAGACCGACGTGCACAAAATTTGTATTGTTTCACAAGGTCACTTATATCAATTTGAACAACATGTACAGATGATACAAAGGTTATTGTACAGGAATGAAACATCGTTCGCAAACAAAAATAAGGAAATCTCTACAAACCTTCAATATAAAAGGAGACATAATTATCGCTTATGCACCTGTGAACTTTTTTTTCCAACACTTGGATCACGAGCAACATCCATAATGTATTGGCGAGTGCTCGCGTGTAAGGTGCAGTACACTTTTTTTATGGTTACAAGCACTTTAAAATGTTGATGCATGATGTCGACGAATAACGGACAGGTAAACTTTCGTCAGAAAATGCGTGACTACAATTATTCCTAAATAATCAATAAGACACGTTGCATCTGTACCATGTGTACCTAAATATAAAGTACTGGGGTTTACATAAGCATATACAATCTTGATAAATCTAATAACCTATTCTGAAGAAAAAACAATCATGTAACCGAACATGCAGTTTGTTATACCGAATTGCGCACAGAAAACCTACTGCATTTGTGTTGCCTTCCCATTGGTTCAGCCTTCAATCCAGGCTTGAGGTTTTGAGACGGCTTGACATTGTGCATTTCACCTGAAAACGTTACACTTATTAATGTCAGAATGGCTGAAATACCGTTTGACTGAGCACTGGCGTCATCAGACATTTATTGGAATAGTTGTGACCTCTCGAAACGCTTTGGAAAAAGAAGTCTTTCAATCGTCATTATTCACATTTTCAAGTAGATTTACTTTTACATGCCATTGTATCACTAATATAGCAGACGTTGACAGAAGAACTGTATGTTAACACTCAGTGACTTGACAAATAATCCTGCATCACCTTCCGCATAAGCAATCCGAAGACTTCTGTTGCACACTGCATCTGGGCGACTTCACAGACCTGTTTGCGGCATTTGGCCTTGAAGGTAGGCTTGACTAATGATAATCGACCGATCAGTATCGTGCACACACATTTCCGGTTTACTCGCTAGTCGACGGTTGGACCCTAGACCTCGGGTGGTGATCAAATCTTGCATATCGCACTAAACGGAATATCATTTACATTTTGGTCGATAACTATTTGACAGCCGCTTTTGTGTCTGATTTTCAACTTACCGCACAGCACGCAAAATATGTGACAACATTTTCGTGTATATTTTATACAACTATTAGGTTAATGAATATACTTTGATTTGAACAGAATATCCGAAAGGAATAATTCACGAAGTGAATTCACTTCGTACACTCTCGTCAATCATAAAAGTGTGACTAGCACGAGAAAACAGAAAACAAAACAAATGAAATGGTTGGAATTACAGCTCCCGCTAGATCATGAATGATACAGTCAAACCTTGGGTAAGCAAGGACTGACAGCCAGTTGTTTTTGTTAGCATAGAAGGGACTGTCGACGGCTGATTGACATGGCCTTGATATACTTGAGAATTTTTAGACTCCGAGCATTTATCTGGACTGTAAATGAAGACGCCATATTGACTCTATGACCTGTGGTCTATAAGTGCTTTGTAACGGATGAAGCGACGTTTCTACTTCGCTAGCGGGTGAGCTAAGGCATCTCTCCAACCGTTACGGGATACACAATTTGGCCATGGATCCAAGCGTTATTTCTGTTCCGTCGACGTAAATGTTTCTACAACTGCAGGAAAATTGATACATGAAGTGACTAATGGAGAATATAGGACTCACTTTCTGACCGGAAATTGAGGTAACCTAGTCTTTTGTGAGAGTAGGATGAACCTTGTTGCATTATACACGCGTTTCGATGTGACGCTGATTCTCTTTCCAAAGGTGTGCATCAGATTGCTACCAATGAAAGGGAGTTTGACGTACTCAGCCTTTTAGAAACTTCCACGATTGCATTTTTGAGGGAGTCACTTTACTCCATTTTTGAATTAAACGTTTCGGGAAACTTTTAATAGGAAGCGCTCCATACAATGATTTTTGTTCGGCCTATAGTCCATTGTCAGAGCTTATATTTTGACGCTTTATAAAATAGCGTACATATCAGTGGCCTTGTAAATTCAACAGAGGCGAAACTCGTGAACACCATGCATTATCCTGTCCATGTTCGTTTACGATTCATTGAAAACGGTATTTCCAATGATCAACGGACTGAAGCAGTACAAACAATGTATCGACGATACTTTCCTCACTGAGCACAATGAGGAACAAACTAAAAAAGCAGTTCAATGGTTTAACTTCATCCATCCAGGTTTCTCGATAACGGTCGAGCCCCAAAGAGAAAGAACAGTTTACTCCTCGATTGAACACCTTTCAGACGAATCTACTGAGTGTTCACGATGGTCGCAAACTTCTGCCGCTTCTCTCGACGCTTGCCACAGTCAGTAAAAGGTCACCTGCTTCCCTTACTGATGAAACTTGGACTTACCGTCACTCTGGAGAGAGTCCGCTAAATCGTAAGAAAGACTAACTCAATCTGTAGAATTAGATTTAAGGCAAACACACCTCCAAGGTTACCACAAGAACTTCCGACCTCACACACCGAATTCATCCACCCGATCCACAACGTTTACGAGCAACTTCGCGGGCACCTAATTTTCCGGAAGGATATAGGCATTCAGAACCTATGTTGACCCGAAATAATGCTCGTACCATCAGCAGTTCGATATGCTATTCCCGTATATAGCATGGTTCTTGCTTTTTACAAAAAGAACAGTGAAAACCGGCTGACCAGTATGTCACTACTAATGACGATGGCACTTCCTTCCTATAGGACAAAGAATACACCCTATGCACAATATAACGTCCCATTACTAGTGCAGTGGAGTTCAGCGATCGTAATATACTACTGATACCGCGGCTATTCAGTAGCAGGTGCAGGGCCTATTTTTTGACAACCTACAAGCCACAAGAAGACTGCAAGAAGGATCATCAAGGTGCAGCATCACCCGTAACAGTCTCTGCTACTCAATGGAACTGAGCACTGACATCTGTGGTATCCGAGACTAGCTGGGGCTGAATACTGCGTGCAAATGAGTGTTTTTGTGTCAGGTTTGGTTTACATGTGTAACCCGTGTATTGCTCTGTCTAATAAATAACCCTTGTGCCATCCGCGTTCTTGGATCACAACACTAGGATCACATGACCAACCTCGGAAGATGCGTTCCCCATCGTGCATATAGTGGTGATGTGTGAGTTACTGAATACTTTAAATGCACAGAGATATACCTCAGTAAGCTATCATAAGATAAAACAAACAGATGCAAGACTTAAGTTACGTGGTTCTGGCAATTTAAGAGAGCTGAGGAATCAGATTCAGAGAAGGTGTCCACGAGTATTCGGAATGACCATCACAATATTCCAAACTATCAATGTCCGAGAAGTGTAGGTTTTGTGGAGTTACGTCTGAGCTGCTGAAGCGAGATCAAAGCTGGAACGATGTTCTCAGTACGAAGGAGCTGAGAAACTAGGTTGAGTGTAGCAAACGGCTGTACAATCAGAGAGAAGAGCAGACCATTGTGCACAAACTTTTGTTGTATTGCAAGTTCATTATAGTCAATTTGGACAACATGCGAAATCGATGCGGAAGCGTTGTTATACAAAAGTGTTATTAAACATCGGAAACGCGCCACATGCATAGCCCTGATTTTGCTTTGCTGTTCACGTGTGACTCGCCACTGAGGGCACAGTAAAACCATGATAGCCTCAAAACATTGTTGTGAATGAATCCTGAAGTCGTGGATTCGTTTGAGAATCACTGTGATTATAAAATATAAAAATTGATGTTCGTCTCATAGCCAGTTCAAATCAAAACAAGATTTTAGCACGAAAGGAATGGTGAGGTATGTCTCGTTGACGAGGAAATGAGTAACTTTCTTGTGAAAAAATGCACTACCTTGGCCGATGCCCAACATTTCAACAAACTAAAAAAACTCGTTAACTATATGTGCGCGTTAACAACTAAAATTACAAGACCGATTGTCGTTCTTCTGGGACACTTGAAAAGAATCCATTGATACATTTAGGATTGTCATAAACAGTCATAAAATTGAAACTCAACTACAAAGATTGTTATGAATAAAATTCCTCCGCTGACTACAAGCACTTGTGTTGGAGCGAGCTTTTTCACAACTCTATCTTTCCTAAGTCAATAAACGTGATACACTACTCATAGTCATTACTTTGTACGCTTGGTATTAACGACACTGGGTTCGCCCAAGGTATTTTGTGGCGGGTGAACTTAAATTTCAACTAAAGTGGGTTCGCTTCAGATTTCCTGACAGATGAACTAAAATTATTGTTGGAATTTCTGTGTCCTGGTGATGCCACACTGTAATTTGCTCCAACAGTGACCTGTCCAAGTATCGTGGAAATAGTGGGAATTTTATTATGTAATTGGAGTTACTCACATGTGACCCTCTCTATTATGATCTTCTGTTTGTCCTGGCGTCGAGCTTAGGGCGAGGTTTAGACGCTGCCTGCGGCTAAAACTTTCCGCCGAAAGAATGATAAAAGATTTCGAAGCAGCTTCGATAACAATTGTGTTGTAGCGGAACCCTGAACAGAGGACGGTCACGAGATTGCCGACATTGGTGCACACATGCATCACGTTGAATGCGTGTGGTCTACGTAAAGCAAAGGTTAATGAGATTTTCAAAATCTGTCTCTCAGTGTGTCTAGTTCATAAAGATTCAAGGTGAACGTACTTATGAGACTCGACATCATACCACTCTGTAACGAATATTCATGTAATAGATGAGAACCCTCGAAGAAACATGTTGTATCGCGGACACTGACAACAAGAAGGGTAGTATTTTAAAGAATTAACGTGAGTAGTGACATACAGAACAGTCATTGAACAAGTAGAAGGTTAGATGGATTCACGTGCGTGTAAACAGACATAACGGAAATCAATCAACCAGTATAAAGTATCGGTACTCGTACAAGAAGATTACCAAAGTAAGGCTGTCAAAATGGTGTTCTTTATCACACCTAGTGACTTTCTCAAAGCTTTTTACGCGTTACGTAACTTTTGTAGAATGAACAAATGAGAAAGCCGTGTATAGGTTCATGTACTTTAATACTTTCATTTTATTCATTATACTGCAAAGATCAAACGACTCAAACGAATCATCCAATTTCTGTTCTCGCGAAAACATAAACATCACACACTTAGTTACAGTGAACCAAGTTTTTCTGGGAACCTGTCTGTAGACTCAATACAATAGTGAATGCACTAGTGACCCCACGATTTTTCTAATCATAGTATATCAAAATAACTTCAGGATTAATGAGAATTTTGTCATTTCAGGAAATACGACTTGCGGATTCTGACTACCTTCCACCCTCTTACACTATTACTGATAATTAGATCTATGTGTGTCAAACAAGAACAAATTATTTTTCACGACACTTCAAAGTTCTTCTTATTATGGATCAGTTTGATAAATTTGAGATAAATTGGTCATCCTCCCTCGAATGAGACCCATGAAATACATACTTACCCTGTTTATCGATGACGATCACATTGAAAATCATCTTATCATTTCACTACACCTAAGTAGCATCGAGTAAAACAGTCGGCTTTCTCATCTAAACTCCCCGTCACAAACAACAGCTAAACGGATCCGGAAACAATGCTGAAAATACCGTAAAATATGAGCGCAGTGTCACTCCTGGTTATCGCTAACTTGATTCTCATTCCTACTATTCACTGAGCATAAAAGTTCCGGTAATTCAAATGAAGGAAACCTTTTGGCACACTCTACAAACTGGGTATGAGTAAGAAATCGTTGAAAGTTCACGAACAATATTACTCATAGGCATGAAAAATTTTCTTCAAACATGCTCGAGCGGAACAAAAACTGTCAGCAATCCTAACCTGTACGCCCAGAAACTGTTGGGAATTAACCTTTCATGATCTTTGTAAGAATGTTACTGTTACTCTCTTATTCCATCTTATTTTTTTTATTATTTCCAAACCAAAATTTTTGGACTAATGTATTTTCTATGGGATTGAACAACTGATGGATTCTTCCTATTCTTACTTAACCACGTTTGCGCTATCTCTTCAATTAGTGTTAATCGATACACATTCTTTTAACCCTGTTAGAGTTGTATTGATTTCTCAGTTACAACTTACTCCTTCCGTTTGATCTGTATGGATTTTCTAGTCAAATCTTTTTTATGGACTCCTATTACCCTCCTGATCCGCAACAATTCAGTTGTGTTACATCAGTATCATGTTTCTTATCAATGAGCACGGTTCATTTAAAAGTTGCTGCTTCTGCTTTGGTCACCTGACTGGCTGTCTCAGACATGACTAGATTAACTTCGCCCTCCTACTTGCCACCATTATATAATGTACGCGTGAATTTCGCAAAAGCAATTGATAAGATGCGATCGAAATGTCATTACGCAAGACATCATACGTACTACTGTCGGGTTTCTCAAACTGCAGATTATAACGGTAATTCTCTGAGCTGACTGGGTTGCTCGCGAACATGTCGTCACCAGGGTGGCTGTCACACACACTCCCAGTGTACGCGTTCTGCATGGCTAATCATATCTTTTAAGTAAAGATTGGGTATTGTGGTATTACGAACGCTGTGGAAATTTGGTCGACAATCTTGGGAAAAAGGAAATTGTTTATGGTTCTTCCGCAGTATTGAAGAAAAGACTAGGAAAACTGATGGACTTGCAAGACGTCATACGGTTACGAGACGAGGTTCATCTGAGGAGAAGAATGCCTCACGAAAAGTCCTGACAAACTTCGGTAAACATCAGCTTAGCCAGAATACACAATAATTTAGTTTTCCAATGGTCCCATTGTGCGCCGACATTCAGGCCGCATTTGCCTATTAGCTGTGGACGTACCCGACCAGAATGACGAATGAATCACGGAACACGGACCAAGGTACAGGAGTAATGGGCTGGAAGCCGAACAGCTTGTGGGCGAGATCGCGCCGCGGCGCTCGAACTGTATTTCGAACCCAGCTGACTGTTTTCACCCAAAAATGAAAAAATTACTTATTTTAAGGGTTACAATTTTAGAACACTAACTTCGCCGGCCAATCTAGCCATGCTCTGATTAGACAATCTTCATGGCAGACAGTCACATGCTTCCGTACCGCAAAAAGCGATCTAAATCGTATAAGCGATTCGGCCGAATTCTTCGGAAGTCTAGTCTTGTTCCAATGGTGGCAAATTTTCTGTCACTAAAGCAACCACTAATTACACTTCGACCGACACCCTAGGAAGATTTCGACCGAGCTAGAACCGGCCTTCAACCAAAATCCACATTAAACATTTGTAGTGGTCAACAACGACTTGCTGAATAGACCTCAACGAGATGATTCTCCCGATCGACTGGGTGATCATTAATTTACGGTCGCCCCAAAAATTCGTTTTAAATTCACACGAACGTTGACTTGGTTTTGCTCTGAGTGCCAAGCTTCAATGAGTTTGAGTGTGTATTTGGGTTTGTGCTCTGCCAGTTGTCACGCTTTCCAAGACACATAAAAGAACGTAGAGCTTTGTTTTCTACTCCCTCATACGGTTCTTCCCGTGGGCATCCCTCCAGTTAAATTTCCAAATACGTCTTGCTTAATATGATAAAAGTGCCAGCTCCGTCTTCAACTATTTTCAGCGGTGTTACTGGTGATGCAAAAAAGCGCTTGAGTCGGACACCGGTTGGTGGCATCCGATACGAATTAGTCTGTCACAGTGACCGAAGCTTGTGCTTTGAACCATCACCCCAGCTGGCTTGCGCCGCGCCACTTGCAGTTCCACCCACACACAATGTATCCGGTGTAAACCCGAAGGTAAAAGACCAGTAGGTGTGTGAATGAGACCGAGATGGAGTGCATCAGCAGAAGCAGTGCATGTTCCATCTCCGGCCCACCATTCTTCAGGATCTCACCTGGCAATCCATCTTTGCCCGCCGCCTTACCGTGGCGAGGTTGACCAGTCGCTCTCTGCAGTTCTAATAAATCAGGAGCGAGAGCAAGTGAAGGCTTGATGGCCTGTTGTGGCAGGCTGTTCACGGTCATCCAATCACTGATAGCAGGACGCTTTAGTAAGCTGCAAAAGTGTTTGCGCCAGACCTTCATGATGTCCTCTGGCTGGGTTCGCCTACAGACGGTGTCCACGTCTACCAGTGCTTTAGTGGACTAGATCGATGTACCGTAAATCGCCCTGAGCAAATCGTACAACTCCTTATGTTGTTGACGGCGTGCGAAGCCCTGCATCCGCTTGCTCTGTTTCATCCACCAGTTGTCCTTGATTCCGCGAACACACTAGGCCAGTTGACGGCGGATAATTCGGAATGTCGCCTTCTTCGCTTCATTGCCCGGGTCCAGTGTGAGGCAGCAAACGCGGTATTCTTCTCTCATACCAATCCGGCGATAACCGCGTTGTTGTCGTCAACCCAGTCCGGACGTTTCTGGCGTTTGACACCAATTGTCTAGGTAGCTGCCATCGTGATCCGTTTCTTGATGAACTATCACATACCCTCAGGGGTAGTGGATACAGGAACGTCGTGCAGACGAGCGGCAACTGCACATTGAAAAGCAATCGTCGTCTCGCAGTTTTCCAGCCGTTTGATATCCAACTTCTGCCGTTATCCGGAGGATCTACAATAGACAGACTTACGTTCATGCACAAATAGTTTAGTCTTGACCAGTCTATGATCGGTGCTACATTCAGCGCAGCGCATCTCTCGTGAACGTTTCGTTGTCGCAAAATCACGTAATCAAGCAAGTGGTGATGACCGTTTCGTGGATGGGTCCACGTCGTGATGTCGCTCGTATCCAGCTGGAATCTGGTGTTCGCGATAGCCAGCTCGTGAG
>LUCH01004603.1:20895-38112 GCA_013368495.1 Paragonimus heterotremus | reverse complement strand
GCCTGTTTCAGGTTGCTCTTCGAATTACTGAAACTTGAGCGAGTATTATCTGCTTGGGGATTAAAACTGGGGGGGGGGCAGTATGAGGGTGAGTGATTGGCAGTAGCATATTTTCGCCTATCCACCCTGCCATGTGCAGCAGGTAGGGTGACCCGGTCTATTCTGAGCGACGGCCGATTCAGTATGGTATTTGGTTTTTGTTGTAAATTCATGGTTTTTGTGGGCTTAGGATACTGCCAGGACGCCCAGACCTAGACAGGAAAGCGATTAGGGCGCTCAACCAAAGCCTTTGGCCCAAAAGCCTGTACAACAAGGCAGCAGGTAACACTACGCACACATGCGCATCAGCGTCAACCAATCAGAACAGGTTCCACAGTCACAACCCAAGACATTCGGCACATTCACACACAGATAATGCTTCACAGAAAAACCAATCACACGAACAGAGGATCAGGTCAGGCAAAAAGTAAAATAACCAACCGAACCAAAACACAATACACACACCATACACAACGAACGTATCTGCTTTGTCTGGCTGCTCCACTTTGGCCAATCTGACGTGGTTGAAGCTGTAATGACCGAGGTCGCAGTCAGCACAGCCCACCGGATCAAAACAGCACACAAACCTGACCACCACGTCAGGGTAGCAGAAACGGTCAGGGGTCGGATTAGACATAAGTATGAACGCACAAACACTTAAGCGCACGTAGTTACCGTTCACGGTGCTTACTTTCCACTATTGGCCTTACTCATCTCAAGCTCCCCACATGAACAGGTATAGCTAGGTCATACGTTTGATTCGATTTATCTGAAATGACCGATGTGCATGCTTAGCAGGTTACACGTTGAATCTTGACACCTTTGGCACACGTTTAGTGGTTCTGACAAACGTAGCTGCCGAGAACGGAGCAAATGCTTATACGAATAAGTGGTTAAGCGGAATTCATTCGGTTATTGCACCCACTGTCTGGGTTTGGACAGGTTTGGACATGTGACCTTGCACTACACATGGTAGCGATCTCCAGTGTAGGATGAAAAATTAAAATTCTTGACTTCGTATACAAGAAAAAACGACAAATAGTAAGCTGAAAGAATCAAGCAGTGTTGAGACAGTGACAGCAAAATCGACCATTGTGTACTTACAGTTTAAACAACCAAGAAGCCGATAATTTACCAGAGAACTTCAACACCAGTAAAAGCAGCGGAACACCACACCGAAGTCTAACTGCCACACAATCATGGAAGGAGGAAAAACAAGCTAACTAAAGATAAGGATTGTAGTACTAAGAACGCCAAACTCTACACAAGAAAACATTCTACATCAAGGTGCCGATACTTGTAAACAAACAACTAAGGTGTAAATGAAAGTAAGGCATCATCGGCGACAGTGTTTTCCCACAGCTTTCATCACTTAATTCACATATAACTCGCAGTGATACCCATGCTACTGAGACCATTTAGCCAGAATTTATTCTAAGGTATTCAGATAACGACTCTGTAAATTGCGAGGACCTTAGTTGGGGAGACGAACCCAACGTACGTTTAATAACTGACATCACTTCATTATGTCATCAGTTATCCACCTCGCATCTCACGCATCTCTCGCAGAAGGTGCTAGACGTGACAGGTGAGTGGCTGGCATTCTGAGTACATAGTCGTTCATCATCATGCATTTCAAAATGTTCGGGATATGTGATAGTGGTGAAGGTGAATAGCATGCGATGGTTGGGTCACGTACTTTGCATGTCAGCTGAAAGTTCCCCATACAGGGACTTATCTACTGAGACTACTGACAATTTGATGAAACCAGGGCTGATCAGACCTCCACGTAGTTACGTGATATGTAGAGCGCTAAGTAAGGTTAGTGGGTGTCACCACGTGGCCGCAAAAATCGCCGACTAGAAACGCTATGCAGCTTGTTGAGGTCAACGGTGTTTCTGTATTCACAAGCCTCAGGTTCGTTCCTTTAGATTTGTTTTGTGAAATTTTATTTTTATTAGTATTTGTTACTTCCCTCAGGTTATTCCATGGAAGAGTGAGCGGCGGCTCAAACTACAGTTTTAGTCAAAGAGTGGTCTGCCCCTCAACCCCATTGTTACACAACCGTTGGTGCCGACTGATGCAAACGATCACGTGCACACATCGGTGGTTAAATCTATGAAGACAGCTCACGTCTTCTGTTTCAAGTGATTAAAATTCGTGGCGACAAAATTGCCTCCTAGTCCCTTCAGCTTCACAGAGAGATACCTTTATTTCAAGTCCTACACCTATCTTACAATCCAGTCAATAGCCTCCATAATTTCAATATCCAACACTAAACCTATGTAACCATAATAGTCTTGTAAATACACTACATATAATGAGACGCTATCATTGCCCACATGCTACACAGGACGCAAGAACACATGACACGTGCACGACCATAATTCGACAGATCACCATTAGTCGCACTTAGCCAACACAGATATCATCCTGGTAGGAAACTAAATCCCAAACAAACAGTCTAAAGCGACGAGTGGGTCAGAAATTAATCCGAAACGCCTTTCATAGGATACATTAACCAAAACCGAAAACGGAGTAATTGTGATCCGCTATACAAGATGTTGCAAGAGGCAGACCGTTGTACAAAGTCAAGTCATTATGACTCACCGAAAGAAAGCCAGTGCGATTCGGATATCAGAGTTGAAATTAACATTAGCACTCACAGATTGGTCTGAAGCAATTGTCGGGTCAACTCGCAGTTGTCAGAGTGTACCCAGAATGTCTTCAGTTCAAAATGTAGTCAGTAAGGGGCTATTTTGGGGCACTGGCACGCCACGTACCAGCGCCAAAGATGTACACGTCTAGACAGGAAATAGAGAGCCAAAGCTGGTCAACGCAACTACAGTAGCCACATGACTCTTGGGGTACGAACGCACACCTACAGAACAAGACCGATCAGGCCAATTAATCACTATCAATGCCGAGACACACTGGCACAGTCCAAATAGGACACAATCATAAATGCTCAATTAGTCTCAAACCAATGGGTGACGGCGCAAGCCAGAAACTTATACGAACGCTGTAAACATATCACAAACAAGCATAACAAGAAGCTAAGTGGTAGCGAAAACCAAAGTGCTTTCATCTACGGGAAATAATCGTCGATAGGCCTCTCGGAATATTGATCTAACTCAACAGCTAAATACTGTGAGTTTTGAAAACGTCGTCTCTTCTCCTTGGACGTACATCTATTACCATTGCTGACATCTGTTGGCTACACATAAACATATCTACCATTATAATCAATTGTTTCCTGTATATAAGCCAACAGAAGTAGCGAATTATTGACTCCTCGCAACGCTAGTCTTCATGTCATACTGATTGATTATATAGAAGGACGAAAAAGAAATGGTTTTTTACAAACATAACATGTTTAATCATGAACAGAGACATGTAGCAAACAAACTCGTTTTCAGTGCATCATCATCAGGCTAAACACAGCAAAGTTGTATGGGTTCGCCGGGGACAGTACACCTGTGGGATGGGAGATGGTAACCGCTAATGTCAAGTTAATCAAGCTTATGAGGTCTAATTATGTAATACCAGTAACTTGTGTTGTAAATGTTTTTGAAAAAATCGGTACTGCTATTTAACAGACAAATTCGGGCTGTTTATGCATGGTTGCAAGAGATTCAGTGTTTTAACCAGATGTTTCTGTGCACATAACGAAGGTAATTGTGAACGGATTACAACTGTTAATATCCTCGCAGAAATAGTCTTCTTGTAGTTCAAGTCGCATGTTGTATTCGTCCATGTGTCCTTCTCACCTAAAGTTGTAGTGAATTCCCATTAATGCTAACGCGATTTTGTCTGAAAATGGTCGAATATTGTTTCGAAAATTCTAGGCGTTCGATACGTTGTTCCAGAAACTCGACAACCGCGTTTGCTCCCACTATTTGTGTACAAAACTTAATATACTTAGTGAGTTTTTTCAGTACATTTGGGTCTTTAGTTTGTTTAAGTACCGTGAATATGCCCGTTTTAGTCATGAGAAGAAATAAGTTGAACGCCATCAACGGCTGATTGTAGTTTTCACACTTAGATAAATTGTTAGCCAGGCAAATTAGAAAACGAATATCACTAGGTTGGACAGACCTTTGCCAGGATCGGAGTAGGAACCCCGACTGTGTATGATTTCATACTGGATATGATATATCATGCAAGAGTGCTCAGTCATACTTATTCATGAAGACTACTCAGGTTTGTGTCAATAACTTGAATACGCCCGACTTAGTCATGAGAAGAAACACACAGCAAACAAGCTCGTTTTTAATACTTTATCGTCAGGCTGAATACAACACACTTATATAGGTTCCATGGGGATAGTGGATAGCACATTACTGGGACAAGAGATATCGATCTATGGTGTCTGTCTGGTTCATGTCATGAGACTTAGCTACATAACACTGATCACGTAAGTTGTACGAAGTCTGCAAGAGAAGCGTGACATCTACGCAATCAGTCTACTTTGGGTTTGCCTACAGGGCAATAGAAGGCTCAACGTTTTGACTAGCCGTTTCAAAGGCAGGCATCAAACTGTGATTCGTTCTTTTTGGACTTCAGTAGCACTACATCTCTGTATCAATCGAACGTCAAACTCTGCCTGACGTTTTGGTGAAGCATACGCAAACCAGTGTGTCACCACTTCCATAACAGACACGATCAAATTATGACATTGAAAACCTCAACCACATTCTAAGATGGATAGCACTCAGATTGCAAGAAAAGAGATGCAGTTTCTAATCGAAAGTCGCGCGAGAAGGACTGACCCATCAACTCACGGACCTCTATTTAGCAGCTGAGCAATGTACATTTAGTGGTTCCGTCAAAAGAGCACATTGACCAGCTCATCAAAATTGGACAGTTGCAATAACAAGTTGGTGATGCTCAACTTATACAAGCCAAATTGCCTAACGCACGTGTGATCATGGAGTCGAAATCCGTGTGAGCGATGCCACCGGTCAATCTCAAAAGACACTGAGTCATCACGTCCTTGAGACGAGCCTGCAGTCTTTCTGTGGTTATGCAATCTGAACTTGAAGAAACAAACCATACAGTAGTTGGATTGTTACATTCCTCTCCAGATTTTCATTCAACTTACAAGAAGCAAAAATTACGAAGAAAAATATTCAATCACCAGGGTTATAAAATTACTAACTACATGCGTCATTTATACACTGAACGATAAAATAAGTTACATAGGCCTATCAAAGCCTTACAGAATGAGACAGACTAAGTCTAATGGAGTGGGGTGTTAGTGTATGTACGGGAGCCGTACAAATGCCAGTCATGGATGATACCCGGATGATTCGCGCCTGGTAGAGTTTTAAATGGTTTTGAACTGGATGTTTGATAGAGGTGGATTGTTCGCACAAACTGCTTCACCGTACACAGGCCTGGACCAGCGTCTGACTGAGATGACTAGTCGTCGATAACGGTCGCACGTTCCTCAATGGACTTGATGATCTCTATAAATGATTCGGAATGCTTCCACCGGTTTGATCAGATGGTCAGTGTCAGTAATATTGTTGCGGTTGCAAAAGACGCTTGGCCTGAGAATTTGTTTATTGCGCAATCATCCGTACAGGTCGTCAAAAATTGGACCACAAACGCGTACACTCATTTGCACAGCAGACATATGTTCACACACAGTGGATGACAATACGTTGTCATTCGCCTTGATGAAACATCTGCCATAGCGCATACACACTATTCCGATAGTTTCTACTTGTCCGTCGTCTTCCCTTATGCTCTTAAATGTCGCCTGTTGGTAATATGCTACTTGTGAGTAGTATACTACTCACAACGAAACTGCCTGCCACACAACAGTATGATATTGCGTTTGAAATGAATCTGATTGAGTCGCTGCGAAATAATTTCGGGAGGCGGTCAAAAATCTTTTCCGGTAACTGTTTTACGGCTATCCCCACGTAACCTGTTTGACAACACCACGTAAGGGAATAAACGCAAAAAGAACTTGGGGAAACTATATTTGAGGCGTTGCACCAGTAACGAGTGGGTGTCAGGGGACTCGACGAGTTTTACCGTGTGGTGCGCAATCTCAACTGCGTTTGAAAAAGCGAAGCTAAGTAGAACATTCTGAACCTCATCTTTACATGATAAACATAAATTCGGCTTCTACTGAACGAACTGAAGGACCTCGCGTTTGGTACTGGGATGCAGAATTTTATCTATATATCTTCCGTATTGACAATTTTCAAAAGGCGTTTTTCAAATATACCTTAATTCATCTTGGAGAGTTGCCAGGGCGCAGGTCTATAGCGCTCTATTTACCAGACATTCCTTTCTTAATTCAGGGGTACAAAACTGTGAAAACGCGCCCACTGATCAGTTCGCGTCTTTTTTCGATGGACTGACCTATGAACTGATCTGTCCGATCAACGGAGCACAGCTACCCGTCGAAATGATACTCTTTCATAACGTCCCATCCCGAAGGTGAACATGATAAATGGACTTTTCTCAATGAAATCAGTCAATATGGCTCTGGGTCAACATCGTCTGGAATGAGACAAAAACTCCGCCCACGAAACGTCTGTAGAACTCACATTAATCGAGGATGTGACGGATTCTGGTGGTCTTTAAGTTTACAATAAATACATTAGCGAGCAACGGGCCTGGAAGTGAGCCCACTGTTAATGCATGTTTCTGTCTGCACAACTCTCCATTAAAGTGAAATTGAACAACAAGGTTGCAAGTCTTTTGCTTTCGTCTCACAAATGCCAAAATCCATTTTCAATGTAGGTAGAGAGGAAAGTAATAGATTCATTTAATGATATGTTAGTGAGTGGGGGATACATCTGAGAAAATCATGTTGTGACTCCTGATATGCGTTGAATCGACCGAGTCCACAAAGTTTCAAGGTGTTCTTTAGACCAAACGGCATCAGTCGTGATTCGATGGGTTCCAATCTTTCCACTGGCCACATTGTGGCATGACATAACGAGCTGTGCATGTCCAGGATTGGTAACAATGACATTTTGCCTTTACGAACATTGGAAGGGTCATATAAAATGTGGAATGATTGTTCACGTAGGTCCAACACGTTTGACTAGGCCATCAATAACGTCTGATTGTGAAAGTTAGCACAATAAGTTAGACAATTTCAACAGTGTGGTTTTATCTTGTTCCGAGGACAACAGTTTACTAATATAAGTAGATTTTTCAAGTAAACTATCCCCGCTCCTGTACTAGGTTCCATAGATTAAATATTCCGGTTAATGTATGACTTTTGTCGCGTCAGTGTTCCCACCTCGGTATACTGTATTTCAGAAGTTTGCAATTCGTGCAGTCATAATGAGACATCCTAAGAGCAAATTTAAAGTATTCAGTATTGAGGTATGATGATGGAATGAATCTAACCAATTGCTGGGGTAAGTCTACATATTGAACTTCATTGTCTAATCAATTATATTTCGGATGACAAATTGTTTGGCCTAGTGGTAGCACTCCTAGCATAGCACAATTCAACGTCACAGAAGAATAACCGTAAATATCCCATTCCGGTTCACCAGGAAACTCAGATTGCGGATTGCCCAGATTTTGGCAGCACATCAATTTGTTCCCCTTCCTTCCCACTTTTTTTACATGTGTATACATACTCTTCAAACGGTCTGTCCGCTTAGAGTAACGTCTCGAACGCGCCCAAACGTTCGAACTGATTACGTGCTAACTCATCGTCTTTTGATGATGATGGCTCGTTTCCGCTTTCAGCATGGACCTGAAGGAACGGGTTGTGTCAACGTAAGGTATTCTAGTAAAACTGTGAGAATTACTTAGTATCAACACAATCATTGAGGAATCTCATACCAGCATTCGCTTCTTCGATCCTGGTGACAAATCTAACATATGCGTTAAGTCGCTTCACCGATGTCAGGTCTTCTGGTAATTTCAGTCCTCTGGATTCCCGTAAGAAGGTAACCGTGACCGACTGAGTTCGCGCCTTGAGGAGAGTTTATCTAACGTTCTTTCATCTTTCCGCATCCACTCGTTCACGTAGTGTTGCCGAACAGATTAGATTGAGGAGGCAGTAGGGAAGGATTTGTGAACACCGAAATAGCTTTTCAGACTTGATTAAGCCTATTTCAAACCGAAAGGTTCAAAAACACACCAGCCCCGTCATCCATTTTATCCGCGTGGTCTGTAAACACTCGGCAGAGCAATTAAATGAAACAGTCAACTGTATATCCCATGTAAGTCAACTTAGAGCCCGGCTGGTTGGATTTTTTGGGTGCACTCTCCAAGAGGTTAATAAAATTCATCAGGATAGGAGAGATCGGATACGCCGCAGAACGCTACTAAAAGGGATGAAAACCTGAGAGAGTTGTTCACATGCTCTCACCTTGTTTCCGCAATGAACACAAGTGGTGGACACCAGTATTCTCCCGAGCCTCCTTCGCGGAGAAGAGTTCCAAAGAAAGTCACAGACAATCGAATCAGAGGAAGCGTATCGGCCTAAAAAGATCACGACCGTCAACTGTTTGCAAAAGCTCTGATGCGTTAAGACGTATCGAACGGTTGAAATATGATCAAAGCACTCCTGATAAGATCGTAATCTTCTGCTCCTTATATATGACTTTCTTCGGGTATAGGGAGCTGACACAAGGCCAGTGGGTAAGTTACACGCGACAGATACAAATTAATGGCTTTGTGACCCCTCTTTCAGAAAACGGGAATGACTACCGATCGTCCGTTGGTCCCCCAAACCGTCTGGAAGTCTTGTCAATTCCAATATCAACCTCTGTACACAGTCTTTTAAAAAAGAAGAGATCTGGTCAAGGAACCTCGCCAATCTTCAGTTAGTTAAGCTCTGAGGCTACCTCTGTTTTCGACCGCGGTTCGCCTAAAATGCAATAACTGGACGTTTGCGTCCTGTCCTCTATGATCTAGCTGAAGCCTGCCCGAGTGGTCCTCGAAACCTTACCTTTAATCTATCTATCAAGCCGGCGCATCCGGCTAGCGATAATTACACCGTCTTTTTCAAATCTGGTCACCTTGTCACCAGTACTGCGGCCAGGAATAGTCTTACTATCCCCAGATAAAAAAGATTGCACCATCTCTTTCGATCGTTCAGCCAAGTGTTGTTTACGGTCTTTACACATACCTTTAGTCAGCGCGCTCAAGTTTTCGACGGCCGCTGTTGCAACTAGTAAAACGTGGAATCAAGTGACTTTTTATCAAAATGACAGAAACCCAATTCGAAAACAAATGCACAGTTTTTTTTTGAGCCTACTCCACACCACGTTTTATAGCTATTACGATCTGTTCCTAGTGTTCGTCAGGTTCTTCCACTTGAAGTGAACTGGACGAATCTTAAGC
Source organism: Paragonimus heterotremus (assembly GCA_013368495.1). Taxonomy (NCBI): domain Eukaryota; kingdom Metazoa; phylum Platyhelminthes; class Trematoda; order Plagiorchiida; family Troglotrematidae; genus Paragonimus; species Paragonimus heterotremus. The sequence continues at coordinate 28,734 of LUCH01004603.1, read as the reverse complement.
AAGTACCTCCTGATGAGCATTCATTACATTCTCTTTAAAAAGGCAGTCAATTATCTTGCGTTTACGGGTGAATGGCCTCTGAGTAAATCGGGACCAAACCGATAGGCACAACAGCATGAACCGGATATGGATGCATTAGAACAAAACGATCAACCGAAACGGAATAAATAATAACGGAGCGAAATATGAATGTACATGAACGATAGTGATCTGAACCTAACCGAGATGACAGAGAGAGCGTGACCACCGGGAGAACAGTGTAAGTGTGGTGGACTATCAGGTAGGAGGTGTAAGTATTCTCACACTCGGAGGAATACCTCTACGCGGGAGGAAGGCACGTCCACAAACCCTCAACGATCGGATGGCAGAGAACAGGGGCGACCGGATGAGTCATTGCTTGACCGGATCGAACCAACAGGCGATACATAGCAGGTAAAATAGGATGGACGACCAAATCGGAGGCGCGATCATTCCAACACACCAGAATATCTCGACACGGTCGCGGAATACGGTCAAACCTCACAGTGGATAGATGGAGGACAACACGAGCGACCAGACGAGTCATCGCTCAACAAAATCGGATCAACGGACAAAGAATGGCAGACGGAAAAACCCCCGATAGAGGGCGTTGATTACACACGCAAACCGAGTAGAAGTGCACACGATGTATGAGCAGAAACCGAGAGGGGGGGTGTTGTGATTTAAAATCGCGAGCGCGCGTGTGACATGGTAACAAGCGAGTTGGACAATAAAAATTGTGCTTTATTGCACGCCTTCTCGCTACATAATGACACTCAAGCCATAAACAAGGCACAGACCTCGCAGCCCACTACTTACAGATAAAGTATGACCTCGATCTGTGCTGTGAAAAGTCAGTATACCAACCAGCGGTAACATGGGACAGAGATGGTGTAAATGCAATGGCGATCCGGAAAATCGGCATTCAAAAATTATAAAAAATTTCGGGAAAAATGTGACATTTCCCTGCACAGTGATGCATTCAAAGGGCACAACAGTTTCTAACAGGGTTGTGCCACCTGCTGTGATCGCCCTGTGTTGATGGATAAGGTGTACAGGGCGATCCGCATATGATATTGAATTTTACTGTTGAAATGCGGTATTCGAAATATGGAGACCGTGAGATGTACACGGCCACAGTGGTCTTTAACCATAGTCAGCGCGTTGTGGCCAGACAAAAAATAGTTCTCGGCTGGTATACTGATATCAGTGATTAGACTGTTTCAGAAAGTTGACCAGGGCACTACAGAGCACGTCCCTGATGGCATTTGCGTAATTGTTCGTTGCAGCGTACGCTCATATAAGAAATAAGCGACGTTTTCTGATTTGGCTTGACAGATTTGAACCGATGTAACGAATCTGGGAGCGCACTAACGATTGTTAACTGGCATCCAATTGCGCAAACATTGCGCTGACCATGAACAGAGTGCAATTCTCACCCCGGCCTGGCCATGATGTCCAGTGTCGGCGTCATTGCGGGAGAAGTGCTTGAATAGACAGTTATTTAAGGATTAGCTGAGGCGAATAAAAGAGCCAGAATCGTAGGGTCGCGTCACCGAAACGCATCACACATCAAGATCCAAATGTGAGGGAGTAATAAACGAAGAAACTTGTCGACTTATTTGTCTGAGTGTGCGGACACTGGAGGCGCAAAATTTATCGGTTGTCTGGGCTTCAGAAAACAACAATCACTAAAAAGTACGGGTAAGGCAGAAAGGAAGGGCGGCAGGATTTAACAGAAGAGTGATAATGTCGATGCTAAAGAACGTAAACTTCCCACTTTCTGGTGCTATACGTTGCAGAAGGATGACGGCACAAGCGAACTAGTTAACGACACCTGTCAATTATAAAAAATATAAATACACTGACAGTGTTACCACTCTCGATCAGATTTACTTTGCCCGATTCTGCGGGGCGTTAAGAGGTCAACGTGATTTAAGACTTTCCAAGGGTTTCAAATGTGCTCAATAAGATAATGGGACTAGAAGATATAGGCGAACATGTTTTCGATCATTCTTCAGGCCGGTACAATTGTACAAGCAGTTGACAGAGCTTGGTCCATACATCGATCGGACGTATTACAAGGAAACTAGGTCACTGGTCAATCAACCGGCGATGGCCTGATTGGTTCATTACGTCACACTCGTCCATCGGTTTGACCGAGAAGGCTGGTCACCGATTTGGTCGAACGGTGAATGGGACAAATCATAATTATAGACAACAACACATCAGTGATTCTCACTGATGCTGTCACACTGTGCGTGCATTGAGATACTACCAAGACGTTCAGATCTAAACAAGAGAACGATTAGGGTTCACAACCAAAGTCCTTGATTCAAAAGCCTGAACGACAAGGCAGCAGGTGAATGGCAAACTACTCAAACTGGTAATTTTCTCAGAAAAAGACAACCTTTTTCCAATCTGCAACCTGGAGAGTGTGGTCTCTGAGACCTCTACTTATCGGTTTGCTTGGCAGGAGTGACTCTGTCGGTGTGATCGCCAAATCGTCCAGTTAAGCCCAATAGATCAACGAGATGCGCAGGCCGTCGCGCTGCATCGAGGTTCAGTCTCGCTGTGGGGTGGACTGAGGAAAGATATTTTTAACCGTATGAGCTGAACAGTATTGCAGAGAAGAACTAACAAAAAAGTTGACTACCGTTGTTATGATGACGGTGAATACCATATCGGCCTTCAAATACACCAATACCGGTCTCCAAAATCTGCGCCCTATTTACTCATAACACAACCAAACCCCCTACCCAACATTTCGAAACACACACATGTATTCACAAGCGTCTTCCACTTACTACTATCTGCTGATACCACTCGCAAAAAGATAGTGTTGAGGTTACCAATTTTCAATTCACGTCCACACATATCACCGACATACAACACGCATCCTCCACAGGGTCTACAGCAAGTGATCGACACACACAGTATGAAGATTAGGCACCGTCTACCTCGTTCATATGAACCAATCCTTGCAATCCCCTCTGGCTGAGCACATTGAACACACCTGCAGTAGCAGCCTCATCCAGCGCATCCATGATTCATGCTCAGCATTATTAAATGATGTCGAAGACTCGTCTGTGGATAGCGTTCCTGACGCATGTATGGTAGGTATCCAAGTTTGTCAGTCAGACAAAAATGTACCGAGTATAGGAGTTTGACACATCGTCAACTTCGACTTATTAGTCAACAGTGCTGTCCTATATTCTCGTTCAGTGTTACACAATGGCTGATGGTGCTTGGCCGATACATCGAACAAGCTTAGTGGCGACGAAGGAGTTGTTCGAGAACGTGAGCCCGAGGTGCATGAATTTCCTCATTACTTTCAGTGTGCGCAACTTTGGATTGATGGTCAATCTGAAGTTGACAGATGTGTACTGAAGGTTGTTAGTAGATCTTCGTAAAGCTTCTTCGGAGTGTGTTATATAGACAACGTCATCTCTGAACTGTAGTTCGCCGACCAGAACTTAGCAGATTGTAGAATTTGGTCGTAATCGCACGATAATGAATAACCAGTTACCGATTTGTTAGTAAACTTATGTCTCATGTAAATGCCAACTAATGAGTTGCACATCTGAAAAGAACGCAGGCTCTGGTCATGAGCGCAGTCGTGAAATTTCCGAAACCAACACGGAAGGAATTCTGGTCAATGCTGGGAGTGAAAGAAGTATCACGCCAACCACCTGATCACCCTCAAAGGTTGGGCGATGGGCAACTCTAAGACATGAGTTCGATAGTTAGTTAAAAGATAGGGGTATCAGCGAGCAAGTCAGTAATTAAACGTTTATTTCACTTGCCTCATTCATTGTGGCTGTCTGTGTCTGGATAGCTCTGTAGTATTCAACCTACACGTGACCAGATAAATCACACGACGATAAACACCTTAAGGTTCAAAGCCAAACAAGTGAAATCAGTAGCTCACTATTCACGAGTATGGCTGAATATCTTAGTTGACTCGGATGCGCGGGGGATCACAGAAACTTGCGTGTGAAGATTAACGAAATACTAAAACATTCAAATATAAAACACAAGCAGAATTCCGGTTAATGTCTTGAGTGAAAAACAACACAGATTTGTACTAATGGTATTAAGTTTACCCCTGACCAAAGTTTGGTCTAACAGAGTAAGAAAGCCATCATTGCACAACCGTGATAGGCAGACAGAAATTGAAGTAACATCGTTCTCAAAAATTCAATTTTCAAATAACATTACGCGAGGTCTTTAGAAAACACTTTACAAAGTGGATCTTATCGGAAAATGAAAAAGCTATACAGAAGATTTGGCCGGAGGCTGCTCTTTTGGAATTTGTTTTAAATACAACGGAGGTCTGCAGCTTACTCCATAGGTCTAAAATAGAAAAGAAATCGAAAGAATACACGGTAAACAAATGAACCTCGCTAGACACTAAATCTTTCGTTAATAATGCAATACTGGTGAAAGATAGAAAAAAGCAAGGGACCGACAGTAGATCTAAGTTAAATCCAAGATCTAGGCTGACAAGAGATGCACAACACACATGATAATCCATCACAAGTGATAATACAAGAATAGCCATGTGACACGTCAATTCCCGTACACGTAGAATTGGATATTGGACTGGTACGCGAAAACTCACCATGCGAATCGATCCCTGCATTCTATGTGTATAAAAGGTAGACTAACACAAGAGAAACTGAAACATGCCATACAATACACTTTCAACGTTTGAGAATGATGATTCAATTTGATTAAAAGTAAACGAACAAATTCAGTTAGTAAGTTGAACCAAACAAAAACCCAGCTATTTGTCAGTGAATTCAGTTGTTAGAGCCAACGAGTCTTGTGTTTTATCTGCAAAAATGTTCTTTTTCCATTTCTATATAGCATCAGTCGGTAACAGTGACAGTGAGTTCAAGAACGGTAGAAACCACTCATCGCCGAATGCCTGTCAGGTTAAGAGTTAACATTATGAAACGTCCCTTTTTGTGGTAGAAATACGTCACTGCAGCCAGTTATACTTTGAACAACAGTAAGTCGTTCCGAGCTTCTTTTTAATTTTAAAAAGAACTATTGTTAGGCCGAAATTTCGTATTAACCTGTCCGTACGTTTTAACGTTACTTCTGAAAACTGGAAATGCCGTTACACTTCTGTCTCACACTGGCTAGTAGTAGTTCAGCCATTTCACTCTTAGTCAACAGACTACTAATTATCCACTACAAATCTAGAAGGGTTTGAGGAAAGCTTTTGCAAGCACTTGTTCCAAGTAACCATCGATGAAGTAATGGGGAGCTGTTTCGACTTCGTTTGGTTACATCAACATCAAGCATTTCGGGGATTTGAATCCACAACTTGTGAACAAATGTCAGAGCGCTGAATCAGACATTAGCCGACTAGACCATGAGATTGCTGGACTACCATTCTGACCTTGAATCACAGGTCGTAGGTTTGATTCACTTGAGTATGATATTGATGATACCTAAGCCGAAATAATTGCCCACTATTTCGCCAGTTATCATTAAGATGAACCGTCCACGTGAGATTTACATTCAAAACAATGTGAACGAAATATTCCCTTGGTAGATTTCAGATTTTCACATATTATGAATGGATGACAGACATAGCAATATATTACCGGAATGATTCATACGAATTATGTGAACAACAGTTTGATTTTTGTTGAGCCAGACCATTATAGGTTGTTCCGTTCATATGAATGAGTTATGTCCTAACTTTTCAGTTGGCACTGAAGTGGAATCGGACCGTAGTTTGTTAGTTGTAGACGTTTCTGTGAAAGAGAGAAAACGCGAACTCAGGTCCACAGTACGCCGCAGGGCAACTTGAGATAGACAGTATACAGTTTCGCGCTGATTGGTCACAAACATGGTCTAGGCCACACATTGTTCAACCATATCAGCCGACACAGTGTTAGTGACAACCTGCGGGATAGAGAAAATTTCATACAGAAAATAGCCATACCTGTAGGAAGTTTTTGACGTCCACACCAATATAAAGACAGTTAGTGACTTAATATGTCTAGCCTCTAAGAAAAAGCTTTCTCGCAGTGCGCGTTGAGAAACATTCAGCCGCTACCATGTTACAGAATACGATACAAACTGGAACGCAGGTATACAGCTGTTGAACTACACACGATACGTTCAATCCGGGAAAGAGGCTTCACAGTACATGACGCCACAAAGTCCTTTGACTTTTACGCTATCTAGTAGTTCAATTGCGGTGGTAGTGACAGCTACGTGCTCTGAATGAACTGGAGCTCACACGAGAACATGACAGACTATCTACCAAATCGGTGATCTACACAATGGCAGCAATCAAATGGGCAAACACAACAGACAAAAACCCAACCTTATGTATTGCTCAGTATGTCAACCCAACAGATTACCAAGTTAACATATATAATTCGGTTACCGTGAAATCACATGCCATCAAACCGACTTCTCTAGCATTCATTGAGGTCAAATGTATCAAACAATAATGACCGATATTATGCGTAGATCATTTGCGTGTTTTGAAGTAAACCAACTGATTTTAATGGACTAACTCGTCTGTCCGTTATTATATCTAAAGAAGCCGATTTTTACACTTGGCCAATGAGCTAGAACGAGAGGGTAGCATCCCGCGTGGTCTTTTTTGCTGTGTTCGTACAATCCATAGTAAGCGAGTGGAATGTCACTGGAAATCAGAATCATTTCCATTACATATCCATTTAATCTCATCAGCCTCCGGCCACCGAATCCACTGTCTGTCAAATAAATACGCAAACATATTTGCAAACATATTTGCCGAACAGATAAGACACTGTTATCAGTCAAATCACTTTTCCGTAGACACTGAACACAGTCGTAAACTGCTACCACGGTTAATTTCACAAAACTTGGTTTAAGTTTAATCATTTCCAAGAGAACAGTGTAATTCGTGTGTCTTACATAAATGATCCCATATCTAAAGATTCATTTTATTTCATTAATAAGTCATAAATGAACTTTTCTACATGTTGATGATTTCTAGAACAAAGGTCCAACTTCGACAGAAGTGAGTAAGCCATCTTTTGTAAATGGACTCTGATCAAACAGGCTTTTGTAGAACGAAGAAGAGATGCAATTTCAATCACCCAGTTTACTCTCTACTCCTGTATTATAATATAACTTTCCGCAAAGCACAGTAAAAGTGAAATGGACAACGACCACAGAACCTCCAAGGGTATATCATATTACTATGTGAGTAAATAAACAACAATCGAAAGAGATGAAAAAAGCCTTTTCATCTGGGAACGGGAGGAGGTTTTTTCCACTGATCCATGGTTGTACTGGCAGTCGAATCGGTGTAAGTGAGATCATATGCGGAAAAGATTGTTCACTTATTACCAGTCAATCGCGCCGACTTGACAGGTGGGCTGAACATTCTGAAGAACATTTCTGTTGGCCTCAACCAGGTCATGTGGATGACGGGACCCAATCGGTCAGTTACTGCATTCCAGACGGTCCTCCGTCGGAAGCAGAAGTGGTCCTGGAGCTCAAGTTATTGAAGCGTAATAAGGCCACTGGTCCAGACCTCCTCCATCCTTCACTTTTCAAGGATGGTGGAGAGAAGTTGATATCATAACTGTCAAAACTTCTGCAGACGGTCTGGGAGACTGGAGAAGTGCTTCGTGATTGGTGCTTATCAACAGTCATTCCCGTTTTCAAAAAGGGGGCCCGAAGTCTATGTGACAACCACAGAGGCATCAGTTTGGCGTCTGTTGCGTCCAAATTACTCACTGGCCTCACTTTACGTCTGCTCACTAGGCCCAGAGAAAGTTGAATACGTGAAGAACA
>LUCH01004603.1:0-10613 GCA_013368495.1 Paragonimus heterotremus | reverse complement strand
GTGGTCTGGGAGTTAAGCATCAGTGTGAACCACTGATGTATAGCTGTCTATGATGAGGATGATGATGCAGTAGCTGCCTCATTCAACGCACCCATGGCCTACCCTCAGCATTATCAAATGATGTCGAGGACTCGTCTGCGGATAGCGTTCTTGACGAATGTACGGTAGGTATTCAGGTCTGGCAGTCATACATAAACGTGTCGATTATACCAATTTGGCACGTCATAACTCCGAGTTATTAGTCAACAGCGCTATCCTATATTCTCATTCATTGTTAAACAGTGGCTAGTGGTGTTTTGCCGATGCTTAGTGCCCCCGGAGGAGCTGTTCGAGAATGTGAGCTCGGGGTATGTGAACTCTTTCATCCCATCCAAAGTGTACGCATCAATATTCAGAGTGACAATGAAGTCATAACACTGCAAGTTTTCGCTAGACTGATGATCAATCTGGAGTTGACAAATGTGCACTGAACGTTGTTAGTAGGTCTTTGTAAAGCTTCTTCAGAGTGTGTTAATTGGTCTACGTCATCTAAAGTAGACTACTTTCTGTTCACGCTTGCTTCCTTCTGATGACAGCTCGAAATCACGGAAGGTTGAACAACTTGCCATCATTTCTTGAATGAACTCACACTCTGTCGTTCGAGATGCTTGGAGCTTGAGACAGCAAAGTACCGGGGTATGGGAACGAGTACGCAAACAAGGTACATTTGGTTGCTGGAGAATGGACGGATTCTGAGAATGAATAGGTTTGTTCGACTATACCGTTTATATCCGCATGGAAAGGTGAGAGCAACCTAAAGAAACTGGGTGGATATCCAACCTTGACCAACTGTCTATCAGCAGAGTCGAAATACAACAGTGAATCAATAAAAACAATGTATACCGTATACCTATGCCAACGGTGTTTTCTTTCAACTTGACAAAGGGAGAATGCCATGTCAATTGTTGATCATGTGGTTTTGAAAGCGAAATAGGACTCAAGGTGCACGTGATCAGCGGGTATGTGTAGCTCATAAACATCCACACGGTTAAAGACATCTCAAAACACACTCAGCAAGGAGATTTCACAACAAATTCATCGATATGTGAAATCTCCTTTGCTGATTAGTTTTACTATGTTAACGTTGTGTATGTCATGAGAACGTGATCATTCTACATAACACTGCCGGAGAGGCCCGCAAAGATGGCCATGTAAACTAGGACGATCGTCAACCTGATTAGTTCAGGAGGTGGGCTGTCACTCCTGGGGCCCCATCACCAGGAACAGAACCGAGCCTGCATAGTTCCTCAATAGTGGGTAGGTTGCGCAGTGCTTCCCTGAATGGAAAGCCCCGGAAAATTCATTGCTTCTCACGGTAGTTCTGATGACGACAGTAGTGGGCTTCTGGCTACAAAGCCGACTCCATGCTATCCTGATTCCAGCCACTTCTAGGAATAGGGCCGCTTTTCAGGATTGCAGTTCGCAGAAGTCCTTTAAAGCGATCACACCAATGTTTAGTCGCCTAAATTCTCAATCATTGACAGCAGGTCTGCTGATGTTTAACTTTTCGAAGGTTTCGTCAGGGATGCTGAGAAATCTGGTTCAAACATTTCACGTTGTTTAATGAAGTGTCGATGAGCACGTCAGATACATGTTTGCCTAGTGGGAAGAAACGTGAAAGACCAGATAAGAAGATAGAATGTGAATAACAGCTGAGGCTAAATTTAGAATGTAAGAAATTCCTCCCACATGACTGCTCAGGATTGAGACTCCACATGATACCTAATAGCGTTTCCAGCCAGATGTTGCGAGCCCTCAGAATTGCAAGCCGATACGTTGGAATGATGGAGTCGATCAAGGATGCCAACTGTTTCATACTCTCGTGACAAGTCACCGACCGACCGCCGCTTCGCCTTTCGCACTAGACCCTTCGTTTTGCAAATAAGACCTTATGAAATCAAACTGGGGAGATAAACGTAAGTGAGATAACGATATCGAGGACAGCCGATCGCGGCAGGTGTAGGAAGGTTCGACCTGACGGTCTCGTTGTTTGAACAGTAGTCCCATAATAAGCTGGCAATCTGCATAGACAATGACCATCAGCGTAGAATAACCTGATAAATTTTTTCACTGGATAGACCAGACCTAACAATACTTGTCATTTCTTTCGTATGCATCCATCGCCACAGACCGTACGAGTTCACCCATGTTATTTCAACTTGTGAAATGCAAATTACGGTGGATGACTAAATAAGACAACTTACAATCTACATATTACACGACTTAGAACAGACAACTGCAGATTGCCCAGATCCAGACGAAATTGATTAACCACGCAAAATTCAGTTGATAGTCGGTGGATATCACGAAGTTAGCAAACCTGCCGACGGCCGAGATGCAGATCGATGTGATTCCGCAGGTAAAAACGCGTGTTGCCCATGTTCGGTTGGTGGACGTACCGAGGTTTCTAAAACAGTTTCGTCGAGATCGGAATAAGCACTGTTGGTAAAAGATGAAGAACGATTTGTACAGACAGTTCGCAACCGTACTCCATCGGTATTCAACAGTTAGCAGTTTGAACTTGCGGTCTTCACATTACAAGACGCCTGTTGTCTCATAGTACAACATGGACTGCTGGTCGTAAGTTATTTTACAGCCCCTGACCATCGATCACAGTGATTATGCAATAGACAAGGAGCCCACTGACGACCCTGAGCTTAACTTCAACTCTGGCTTTCGCAATCGGACGCTTAAGCTGATCTGCCGTCCAGTTAAGTGTTAGCGTCCCTGACGAAACGGGTGGATTAAGCGCCGATACCACGGAGTTGTGCTCGAAATGCGCCCGTCGGTCAATCAATCCAAGACCTAAAACGAACGTAATCAGTGTGCTTTCGTTCCATGTGGGCCTAACAAGTGGCTAATACTGACTAACAATGACGAGACACAACCATCACCTGATGGCTACGGGGTAAAAAAACAGTTGCTGCTACCTAAAACCAGCATTACACACTAAAAAAGCAGGAAAGCAATTAAAACGGGAAGGCTGCAGGTTCATAGAGAGCAAAAAAGGGTATTCGATGCAACCACAACTTGGATACCGGGCGAGCTATCTCGAGCCGCTTGAACCAACTCTGTGTGGGCTGAGCTCATTCGAAGTTATTTTCTAGTGAAAATAGTCCCACAGTAGACGGAGTCGTTCGGACAACATCAGCTAGATGCAGGTAGAGGCAGGTTTGAAACGAAAATTGACGGTAAATTATTTATGAAGCATTCTATGACCCAACTTTTTAATAAACAGCCCTGATGCGATTCACACTGTCAGAAATGCCGAGGTCCGCAGTGAACATCTCGTTTACAGTGGAAGCAGATCGGACGCTGAATTCAGTAGGAAATGTGTCCTATGTAGACATCAGTAGAGATATTTTGCGTGCCTGAATATGTGTACAAAAATATATTGTGAACGTGGTAAAAGAACCAAAGTCAAAGTGACACACTTGCAGAGCATGAAACAATCGTCCAAACAAATAAGATTCGGCAATTCAAACAAAAATTTCAGAGGGGACATACGAACGAAAACTGCTTCTCCATGTTCGGATGACTAACCGTAGTTAGTCACGGTACTTAATCAGAAACTGATCAATAAGTGTTAATCACATAGGCACACAGTCTACACGAACAGAACAGTACAACTTCCGTTGACGCAGAGACTCACACATTGTCCGCTTCCTTGGATTCCTCATCACCAAGAGAACAGGGTAGCGCAAATGAGCTTCCCATAGAACCCTCATCCACAACAGTTGGACATACTTCATAATAAGACGAAATCCCCGATGAAACATGACCGTCCGGGGGATTGGTCAAACTCATACCCGCAAAGTGGTTGGACATGGCGGTTTCACTGATACGGAGCTTTAACGGTGGAACATCTGCATCAGATCCAGGGATGATTCTAAAATATGAAATCAAATTTTTCACGAGAATACATTACATATAACAGCACAGAATTGACAACAACATAGGTGAGCATCAAGAAATCAATCAGGTTTACCAAGTTGGCAGCAAATTATCAACGTCAACAATAATTCTGGTTATTGACACCGATGCTGAACTGCCAAATAACCATGAGAACAACAAATCCAAGTCCATAAATGAAAAAAGAAGTAGGGATGGAACAAAAAGAAAAACGTTCATATCCGAACTGGAACCTCCAGCACCGATGTACCTGCATCACGTAACCAAACGAAGAAACAATCAACTCGCCAGTAGGGGTAAGGCGACATCTGTAAAACGGCTTGTACGTGGTCACTGCTGCTCTGTTTAAGTAGTTGTCCTGGCGCTTGCACTTCGAGATCATAATGCACAATGCAATGTGATTAGCAGAATGCGAACTGTACGCCGTAATCTGCGTCACTTGAAAATTTTCAAGTAGCAAAATCCTATCGCACGAATGGGTCAAATTCGTTAGCAAGTCTAAGACGGCATTTTGTGAATGTCGTAGACAATCCCTCATTAGGTGGATATGACAAAAGTGAACAAGGATTGAAAAGGCGAACAATATCGACGTACATCGAGTTTAGTATTGAGTAGACTCCCACAAACCTTCGTCTAAGACGCGTTTTCTCCACTTGTTACCCTACCCTTTGGCTCTTGGAATTCGATTTGTGAAACCCGAGGTCTGTTGCGAAACTCTGCGCGATGGCTAAACAGCGGCCCGGCAGAGACAAGCACTTGTTGTTGAGACCAGTCTCCGTTCACACAGCGGATCCCCTTGGCTTTACATAGAACAATAGGCTGGATGTCATCATGGGCTACAATGCATAAAACACACTTTCATTCACTGACAAGTTCCAGAGCAGCGTCATACATGCAGCCGGTCAACAATCACCTTTATTCCAAAGTACGGTGGTGTGGTCGACGAAGTGGATTGAGTTACATTTTGGGATTCTGACAGATTACACTTCGCGGACTGACCGCAGCGCGGGGGTAGACGCTAAGGAAGAACAGATAGAATTTCCCTTAGTACTATGAAGTACAAATCAAGTGCATACTTTGTCAAATGCAATAGTAATGTCATGCACATCACAGGATAGCCAGCCTTGTTTGTCTCGGCTACAAAGATGCGTTTGACTCAGTCGATCAATCCATCCTTTTACCGCCGTTTGAACGCAGAAGTGTGTGCAGCAAGCATGCGAACATACTGTCTGTCGTTTACCCATACCCTTCAGCGTCTGCTTCACATGCTGCAGTGAGTCTGTAAAGTATAATGGGCGCCACTATGAACGGACGGGCTGTTGACCAGCTAAAATATTGACAAAAATGAGTTGAACACTGCAGCGGTATGGTCTAGATCACCTATCGGATGTGCGTCGTCCGTGCGTTCATTTGCAACCAGGTGTAACTTGATGGTTTAACTTGATTTATCAAAATGAATTCATAATGGGAAGATACTATTCCACGTTGGAAATCGTTTTCCGGCGTTTACAGATGTTCCTGCAATAATGTGATCCTTTAACAGGATAAAAGCCTCTGTCATTTGTTAGCTTTCACTCAAACATAGCCATCCGGATACGCAGAGCAATCTCATTCAGAGGTATTAATGCACTCAATTAAGGACATTGCACACAACGTGATCGAGGGAATTTTTCGGCGGCAACTGGTTGGCATTTGCACACTAAACGCTCACGGTTCGTTTATTCGAGTAAGAAAAAAAACGTTCACAAATCTGAAAAGCCCTCACGAATGCGGAACATAATTATTCTACGTAGAAGGAGACCACTAGCGTCCGCCTTGTCTTCTGTTACACCAATGCTGGATTCGGCTCGTTGTTCGACACGAAATCTTGAAAAGTAACTGATGAATAAAAACAAAACTTTAACTAGAGTGAAAAACCACATGGTAATGTGGAACCAAGTCGGCCGATTCTCTAAATCATGCTTGGAGTGTTAATAATGACAGGTGATATAAGCCCGCTCTTGATAGATCTGTTGTATTTGGCGATATTCTACTAGTTGTTTAGTGATCGTGATTTCATCAAACCTGATATCTTCGCGTGGTAAGTTAAATGGGAAGTTAAGCTATTTACCAGTCTTCTTATTTCGCCTAGTTGTTATCGATCAAAACGATCATTATTGGGGTTACAAATTGCCGTTGCAATCCTCAGAAAGTATCATCCCAACCTGAAGAAAAAAGGGTGCAGTGCACACAAGTAGTTAAGAAATGCGTTTGTCCTTGCCATATCCGACTGTTTCTAATATTAAGTAGGCATCACTGGTTAATAACTGAGAGCCATCAACTGGTTAATGAGTAGCCGGGAAAGTATACAGAATTCAGCTTAAAAGACAGATGACCAAAATTCTGATTGGGACTATTTCCAAAGATCAAATCTGTTTTAATTTGACTTCCAAACGCGATCACGTTGTAACTGATGTAGGTAAAAAGTTACGATAGGCCTTAAATGGTACCTACCCAGCTACTGATTTGCGGCTATGGTTTTCCACTTATAATACCGTTTTCCACGTTTCTTGTTGTGTTTCAACATGTCATTATGCATCTCGTTTGATTTGCCGGTTAACCTGTATTCGCGCTGACAAGTACATTGGGAGAACGGACCATAGTTTACAACGAACAACGGAACGTACAGTCAGATGCGATGAGGCAAAAAACACTGGTAGCTCAGCGGCTAAGTCGGAACCCGGTGTCTTCGACTGCTAAACGCGTCTCAGATACAGGTCACCTGGTTGATGCAATGAATTTGTTCACTGTAATACTAATAAGCAATTTGGCAGATTCATGATTTTAAACGAGACCCAACTGTGAAAATTCAGGGCTTCGGCTGGATTCGAACCAGTAACAGAAACATCATGCCTCAACGCGACAAGTGCTCTACTAGATGAGTTAAGAAGCTACGCCAGGAGCTCGGAAATATCACATTTGGACTCCGTTACCCACCCGTCCCACTGTCTCATATGGAATCAACAGTGACGTTGGTGGATTCCAGCATGAACTGTTCGAGAAAGCCTGCTGGGACAGTCGATCCCTTGGATCATTTGGCAGATTCCAGACCAATTCATTGAGCGTAGAAGGTGCAGACGCAGTCAACATTAGTGCCGTGAAAGTGGCCTAATTGTATTAGTGTGTCGCAGTTGACTGTTGTTTGTTACCAGCGTCCGCTATACACGACAAATGGTCCTGTGTACACGGCCGATGGGGATAAACGAAAAGTTAACGTCTCGCAAAGCCTAGCTCTCTGCCGTGTTAAAGAACAGGATAAATGGGATTCATCGCTTCGAACAACGCTGAGTTTAACTTGTGACAATTCATTTCGTCAGTGGTTAATTAGTGCGGTTTGTTACTAGAATGCTGAAAAGTCAGTAAGTAAAAAAAAGATTTTGCACGAATCAATGACGGAAACGAAAAGATAAATGGCGTAAGCACAAGGCAAACCCAAATCGATTCATCAATCACAAGTCTGTCTGCAATTCACGAAGAGGGTTGAGATGAGTATGAACTTTGGTCAATTAAAATTGTCTGTGGAAGCAGAGAAAGACTTGATTGAGCGAAAACTGACGTGAGTACCTTTGCCAATTCTTAATCTGACTGAGCAAGCCAAACAGCAAGAAAGCGAGTTACACTAGGGCTGAAACAGTCTTATGAAGTCTGTCCCGTAAAGTTAAGTGACCGTAATTATTTGCAACTCCAAAAACACTTATGGTACGGTCAATCTGCTAATGGGATAGTGTTTTTCTGAAGAAAGCTGTTGTGAGGGCATACTACTGAGAATAGAGACTCGTAGAGAGAATTGAATTAACGCAACATTTTGGTGAGAACTCACTGACAACTAATATTGTGATATGTACGTTATAAACCTAATATCTTTTGTTACTATTCAAAGCAACACTGTGGTGAGACGGTTGCGATTGGGATATGGGCAAAAAGTTTACGAAAACGTCCACTAACTCACTCCGCTTTCCGTTTATCTCTTAGAGAGCATCTTCCACTACGCTGCCCAAATGGTACATTTAGACTGGCTTCAGGTGGCGCACAATGGGTTCCGGTAAAATTGAACACTGCATTTGTCCAATCTTGCGTGCAAAAACTACTGTTAGGGTCATAGTAAAATCCGCATTGTTCTAGCTGGGGTTGAATACGATCAGCGATTGTGAAAGGAGGGTATCCGGACATGAAAGTCTGTGGAAAAAACAAAGGCTCACCGGAATGGTCATTGTCAAATGATCATATCAGTCCAAACAATAAGAAGTGTAAGTATTAACTAACCAAACCATTCATACCTATGCAAAACAGTCAAAAGTGCGGGAACATCCCACAGGTGAAATGAACAGTTGGCAACAATTTAAAGGAAAATTGAAATAATTGGACATTTGAAATTTTCGGTTCTTAAACCGTTTCCAAAATCTCCAGTTTACATAGCAACAACAAAACTTAGCAGAGTAATTCTAGAATGGAATCACAGTAATATACCATGATTGCATACATGAAAACATACAAATTAACAACCTGCTTAGAGCACGACCGCATGATGCACTGCCTTCAGCTACCACTCACTATGACAATAACGAGTGGAGTTTACTATATGAAAAATAGGTGCATAAAATCAATTCTAAGTATTACTAGTCATCTAGGTGTATGCAAGTTAGTATTTTCAGTGTCCAGATATGCGGAAAGATGTGAACACGAGGGCAGTGGTGTGACAGTCAGCACTTACAAAATTTACTGAACGAAACAGTCAGGAACAATATGATGAGGGAGCAAGCTCTGAAGTGATTACCTCGTGGTTTTTGTTTTACTATCGGTGGCCAGCATTAACAATATCATGTAAGATAAATCATAAAATGGAGTTTGTAACCTAACCACTGCGCACATTGTGCGTCACACTGTTTGACCGAATAACACCACGTCAATAGTGATCAGTGACCGGCGTGTACTCGAAGAATGAAGATCCACGGACTCGTAGGACATTACTAGCTCTCTGTCTGAGATCCAAAGGGCGTGGTCAGTTGTGATTAGATGAACAGTTGAAAATGGCGCATGACTAGAGAAAAAGGCGGTTTCTTTGTAAGGTCTTTTGCACCTTTTAACCTGTTTCCATTATTATTGTTTAATCATCTTCAATTCTATGAAACACGGAAATGTCCGAAATTCCGTAGACAAACGTTGACGAACTGCTCCGTTGCCCACACGATCATCTGACTTGAAGCGGAAAAGTCGACGGGAACAACAATAGTCACACACTGCAAACCTGCTCGTTATGGATAAACAGCATTCGAAAAAATGGACTGCATGTATGCAGTACACACCTCTCGTTTTAAAAACAACCAGGTATCTCCCGGATACCACAAGTGAGGAAGGGTATTAAACACGGCATTTGTCGTCCTCATTTTAAAGGATAACTCAGGAAAGTAAACTGACCAGATGAGGCTTTCCAGAAAGATAAGTGCATCCTCTAAAACGTACAGTATTCATCACCTTAAAGATGTGAAACGCATTCCGCACAGATTGGCTTGTTTGTTATACAAAGCACAGAAGTAAAGAAGAAGTTATTCAAAAACTTCATATCAAGCCAAAGACTGGTTGAAAACCCTAATCGTTCCCCTAACTAGGTCCGAACATCTAGACAATACCTCAGCCTACATACAGTTGTAAATAGTCACAGCACTACTGCATTCATACTGCATGGGCCGTTTCTCAACATAAATCAAGTCACTCCATTTGTGGCATACAACAAGATGGATAGGCGAAAACATGCTACTGCTGACCCTTGCCCCATTGTCCTATAAATTTCAGCTCTTGGGTCCCTCCTGAACGCCGTTTTTAGTAATTACCAGGCTGTACAACAAATGCAGCTAAACCCAGTAACACTGCCTCAGTAAGCTCCATCTCCTACCACCCAGCAACCAGGACCTTCTCGACCTTTCCTTAGGTCTAGAATGCGATATACTATAGGTATTTTCAACGTTTCCACTCTGAAACAGATAAGTTAACAGGCCGCTCTTACAAAAAAAGTAGATTTGTTGAACGTTGGTGTTCGCTGTAGTTCAGAGACTAGAATCCAGGAGAGTAGTCAGCGTGAACAAGCAACACCCATCACTGTCAATCCGGTACCGGTAACACACTTCCGGTGACTCCACGGCCGCCACTACCGGTCTCGCTAAGACTGAGGTAGCGTCCTCACCAGAGCGGATGCAGCCGCACTGATGGATTGGATTTCTGTCAGCAGTAAACTTGACAGGTTTTACTAAGGCCAGTTTTAAAAAACAACTCCCGAAAAGTCTTTTCATTGTATCTTCATAACAGCCATGAGCCTGACCAAAAAGTACTGTGGCTCCGGCCGCCGCTCACCTCAACAATGATGTGGAATATTTTGGAAGAAAACGTTACTAAGGTTGAAAATTATTGGGAACAGGTAAGCCATTGACTGCGACACACCGCCATCTCGGATAGCGTCTCTAACCACCGGTTTGAGTGATCACGAGGATCCCAGCCAGGCAAGCGATACCTACCCACTTTGCTCAATGGAACAGTCAGGGTCTTCATATTTCGTGACCACCTTGTTCCTTGACCACCACACGGTTCTACCCAACTGTTGGTGGCCTCAGCATATAATGCTCGATACGGTA
>LUCH01004602.1:11244-30938 GCA_013368495.1 Paragonimus heterotremus | reverse complement strand
AAAAGAGACACTGGTTTAGTGCAGCAAAACATGACATAGAAGCAGAGGTGGTTGCCGACACCTCGGACAGCAAATCGTGGTGGGAAAACAAGACGAAATTAGTACGTAATTATAGATTCATGATTTGAGTTGGCTTAGGGGATCCAAACCAGAACCTTTGAATCAAAAGAATCCTTACCCACGGGGCAAAGCACAGAGTTCACAGTCCGTTGGGGACAGGTGATAAATAATGGTTAGGTTCATACGCATTTCGAGCAAAGTTTATCCATCCAGGATGATCAACGTACTCTGCAGGAGGTTGCAACAGAAGCAGCGCAGCTGTTTGGGAGTTCACCGATGTAGTAGATCTGTCCACCGAGAGAGTCCAAAACCGACAGGACTGTTGAGACGCATGTCTCTTGTTGTCAGTGCCGATGAACAAGCTGGTTCCTACTCCCTCAGAATGGGGTCCAGCTGTTTCAGATACCCGACACACCTTGCGTACCCGTTGGGGCCGGTGATCACTGAGGTGATTCGTACGCCTTCCTCAAAGGTTGTCCACAGTTGACAAAGACTGGAGACATCTGTACGTCATACGGACAGCACGGCAAATCGGCAGCGTTGTCTGGGAACCCATGTGCTCCCACTGGATCAGTTGAAGCCCTTCTGTGACAGGCTAACGTGCGTCCTGTCGTGGTACCGTCAAGGGACTTATATGGCATTTTATGGAAGAACCGGCTACCAACCATGAATCCATCAAGCCCTGGTAGTATTACCGATCATCCTCTGCGATTGCTTATTTGCCGGGAGAACCCCACTTATTTCACAGTTGGCCCCCACGTAGAAGGCCGTCCCCTAATCCGCAGTTTAAGGATACGCTCGATGGCGTTGGGCTAACCCGCTCTTTTACCGGAATATGAGGTAGATGATATAGGAGTTTTTTAAATGAACCTATTGCCGTGTTAGAGGCTCTGAACCGTGAATTAACTTGTCAGATATCGGTCACAGGATAGTGATGGTTGACTTCGTAATTGCAGTATGTTGCAACCACTGCATACTGGCCAGTTGCACGTTGCCTGTAAGTATGAGGTTTCATCGTTGGCTGACTTATCTACACATATGTTCTGTTGCCAATGTTCGCTCTGCTCCGCTTTTCAAACTTTGATGGTTTGTTGCTGTTTTAAAGATTTGCGTATTGGTCGGACTACAATATTTGTACTCATCTCGTACATCACACAGAAAAATGGCAACATGGACACGTATTTATAGACTCTTGAACATGTAACAATCGCATTCACTACTGGTTGTTAAGAATTACACATATTAGCCGATGTGTAGTAATTCAATAATGAATACGGAACATGATCAATAGGGATAGATGCGACAATGCAAGCATTTATCCGATCCAACATTAAGTATTCAGTTGATAAACTATTCCTTGGGTTATAGTTACAATTGCCTGTAAAAAACCAGGTTTTTATCTCCCTCTGTCCTTCCCAACACCTCTAGACAACCACTGTAAGTATTCACGGTGATTCTGGTCTCCGGGTCGCTCGTCGTCGAAGTAGCAGAAAGGTTTTTTCTCCTGTATGTATGGTGGTAATGTTTGTCTGTCTTTATTGATTAATTAGGTTCCGCCCATTAATTGTGATCAGATATTTTGGGCGGTGTTCATGTGTGCATACGTTTAATATCTGTAGGTTACAACTCGGCCTACCGTTGTTCGTCTGTGTGAAGTATGTCACACTTGATTATGACTTGTTACTTAAGAATCAGAGCATTTCACCTATGCTTTTTGCCTATTTATGACCTGGCTATCCATGTTTGTCTGCACTACTCATACGATTCTCATTTACAGACTGTTCTCGTCGGCTTTCAAATTAGATCTCCCTGGAGGTTGTTAACATTGTGATTGTGTTGATCGATTTTTTCATCTCGTATCAGGTTTGTGTCTACTGTTTTAAGTCATTTTAAGCCTGATAGCCCCCGACCTAGATAGAATCGTCCTTGAGCAACCGTGCCCTTTGTTATCAATATCGGCGTCTCGAACTAGCATTATTTTTAGAGCGTTCTCAAGGCAATATTCTTTTGACTGTATGTATGGCTTTTCACTGCCTATGTAGTCGGTTGCAATTTTTTGAAGTATCCTGTCTATTTTTCGTTCTACCGGCTCTGGAATCAATACGGCTCTTACTTTTTATCGTCGCGGGGTGATTAATTTACAACTCCACAACCGTGACAATTAGATTCCTCTACTAGAGCAGTCTGTATAACTAATATACAAAGGACAAAGGTTGAATTGTTCCCCCCGTTGTGGCAATGGCTTCTGTTTGGGCGTGTTTACAATCAGGACTGCTTGACATTTTGTTTGTTTGTAAGCAGGTACTTATGGTTTATGTTTTCATCACACGATGTCTGTCTAGTAGGGAGTAGTCTTTATTGTCTGCTACGACATTGCAGTCCATATTGATGTTGTCCAACAAGTTAGTTGATGGCAGCACGCCAGCGGTCGATACTGTCGTTCAGCTACTGTTTGACCTTAAGGGAAAGTGCAACCAGTCATTCTTGTTTAAAAGCAAATCAGAGAGATTAGAGTGGAACTTAATTGGTGATTTGGCGAGCGTTGTTATCGTCCAGTGCATAACATAAGTAGTCCATCCAATGACAGCACAGAGCCACCGACACAGGAGACCATCCGCCATGTTATGTGTTGTCTGTGTTGTATTTTTCTTTCGGATCATGCAGTTTAATCAGGAAACGTATTGGGTTTGTTATAACTAACCCTGCTATAATGTGCAATATAGTTTACATTTATTGTTGTGGTTTGTTTATTACGAACCACTTCCAGTCAGCCTACTGTTTTCTCGGTATCTCTAATCGGGTTAACTAAATCTCATCCAGTCATAGATGCATGATTCGATTCCAAATCGATGTTCCGTACTCCTGTCGTATTCCGAAGTGTAATTACTACAAACTTCTCTGTCCGGACTGGAATATTCGGAAATAACCTGCCTCTCTTTTGCTTTCAAATATCCGAGTTGCATGTGAGTGTAACACGCACTCTGAAAAGTTTTCTGACAGCACACTCTACCCCGCTTCGCTAATTGACTAGTTAACCAAACGATAGCGACTTTCCTACCATTTCACCTGTTTGGTTGTTATCTCTGCTGATGTATTTGGTTACCGAGTTTGTTATTCGCGAAAGCCTAACTTGATTAAAGAACACCGCCTGTAATCTCTAGCTTCCATTTCTCTCAGCCATCATCGTTTGTTTACCTTACATTCTACAACAGTCAGCTTAAGTATCAGCAATAAATGCCCAACATGGCAGGTGGTTCGTTTATATCGGTGGCACATGACATCACCGTCTAAATCTGAAACACTAACCAAGTGATCTGGTTTGTTACAAGCTGTCAACATTTGGCTTTTTCTTTATTTCAAGTTGAACATCACCCATAGTTGGTCGCAGCCTTCGCATTCCGATAGACTTTCCAATCGGCCCCTTTCGAAAAGAAGCACTGGACTCGGGTTTGCTCTCATTAGAGCTCGTCAATAGTGCATATCCTGGCCGCTGCCGGGACTAGAACCCCGACCACGCTGTTCATGTTGCAACCGTGTTTACCACTGCGCCACTGACCTCTCTCTAGGCATGACCGAATTATCATATGTGAACGCTCAGTTTCTTTATTGTCGATCTTATGAACTTCCGTTATATCGAGGTCTGTTAAATAAAAAGACTACTTTGTTTTAGTCGCCATTTCATTCTAAAGAAAAACTTTCGAAATTTAATGTTTCCAACTGACTTGGCTATTTTCGTCATGCACTTCCGTTTCTTTTGTTGGATCTTTGATGGCGTATGATCTGTAAAACGTAATCTTTTTACGAACTCGATTCCAGTTCATATACATACGACATACGATGTGTTGTAGAAGCTAATGGTCATAATACAGATTGAAAATTAGCTGCCTCTACAGACCTGCGTCATCTAGAACTATGTTATTGGCATGGTTTTTTTTAAGGATATGGTTTACCCTGTATACTCCATTTAGACAAAAGCAAATGTGTTTGGATATACTTTCTTTGTCTGTTACCATGATAACCCAAACCTAGTTCTATTGAAGAGACATTTGAAGAGCATATCTTTTATTCTGCTTATCGGCTTTTTCATGATAGTGGTGATCTGTACATTTTTCACTTCATTACGTGGAGCTATCATTCACGTCTTTTGCAATAATACAGTATCAACGATATAGATCAAGCTGGGCGGTTAACAGTGGAACAGAAATTTGAAACGGAAACGTTCCATTTTAATCACAGCAATATAAGAGGATATATACTAACTAGTCCTTCAATCGAGTCAGGCTAGCAAGCACTAAAACATTGTCGGTCGATTGATCAGAGAGATGTAAGTAAGTCAGAGTGTGCACCTTCGTTATGATGTAAGCAACCATTCCTCGCCAGTGTACAGCCAGCGTTCGGTGACCCGATTTGATTAGGATTTGTTAGTGTAAGCTTTGACACACTATTGGGACTCGAATGCGATTTTTCTTCCACGCTGTCCCATTCTACTATTTTGATCAGCCTGATTATGAATGTTCCGAAAGCATACACCAATACGATTCCCCTAAACAACCAGCAGATACTTGTCACTCAACCATACTTTTCTTTAATCAGTGATGTGTACTTTCCCTTTGTTCGGTTAAGTTGTCTGTGGCATATTACTTTGACTTATAACTGCAGATTGCTCATTTTTCATGGTTTTATGGCAGCCAAGCATCAGCTCTGTCAATACTCCTCATTATGACCAGTAATACAAAAGGAAGGAGACGTACACAAGCTACTGAGATAGGAAATCGTTTTTGGAAAACGTGTACGATGTGTAGTTGTCCTCTTCTGATCTGTAATCTCTTGTGTGGAATTGCTGCACATTTAACTGTAACCGTTATAGTATTTTGGAGCGGACATGCAGGGTCGTTTACAATCACGAGTTGATCTGAACGGCTTCGCACATGAACTTTCGTTTTCAATGACAACTCCTTTATCATAGATTTTCGTCACCGTCTTGCTTAACGACATCCGTATTGTTTTCTTTGCTATCCTGTACTTTGTATAAAACGTACTTTTTAAATATACAATAAGTTACAAACCAGAAGGCGTCTACGTGTCTAGCTTGTGATGTATCTGTCATGTGGAACACCTGAAATTTGAAAGGCGAGCGATGTCTACAGCCATTTCTTTTGACTGACTTGAAAAAGAACCGTTATTGTTGCGAAATTTATGTATACCTCTTTTATTGTTATCACATGCGAACCCTCATCACTGTCCGTTGTGTGAGTTACTACTACCATGCGCCCCATTCATACACTGTGCGTCACTTTTCCCCCCCCCCCGTCTTTTTAAACTTGAAGATTTGCCGAAAGTGAACAGCGTACGTAGTTGTTTGCTTCATTTCGATTCAATTTCATTACTTGTGTTCCAGTCCCACATTGTAGACAGATCGACATTATTTGTGTGCAATCGAGATTGATTCTCTGCTTCCTGAAAAATTATCTTCATTGCATACATTTTACCTGGATGATGGCTATCGATTTGTATGATCTGTAGCACCACATAACGATTGAATGCAAGAATGATTTGATGGAGCGTCTGAGTCCCAGCTTGGATATAAATTTACAAATAAGTCCAAACTTAGCAGGCACTGTTTGTTAGTGTTATACATTAACATAGGTTGACTGCTTGGTCGACTCTAGACCTATAATCCTGTGTGCTAAGGACTTTCACGTTCAAGCTACCACATCTCTAGCGTGCCTAAACATTGTAACTAAATCTGTTATGTTCCGTTTGTACATATATGTACGGATGATCGCAATAAACGTGTGTGTGTGTGTGTGTATTCTAACGGATACGCGGTGTGTGAGTGGAGCCACAAGTGGTGCAGCGCAAGCCACTTGTAGTGATGGTTATGTGCATGCCTCCTTCGGCTCCGGTCACTGACAGGCAAATCTGAAGCGGATGCCACGACTATTTTAATGTCAAATGTGATAGATTGAACACATCCTGTTACAAGCAATGTAGACCATTATCTTGATGATCGAAACTAGTGTAGTTGATTACTACATGTAGCGACCATATACAGGCTGAAGCGGAGTGCAGTCACTGTAATAGAAGTGGTTTCAAAAAAGATGGCAAATCTCTTCCAAAACTCGGGAGGCCAAACCGAAGTGGAAAAGCGGCTATTGTTAATCGGGGAAACAAGCGTACCCGCGAAACTCTTCGGGATATTACAGACTGACACCGGGTTATGGGGTTTGCTGTAGGAACACGCGAAGTTGTTTTTCGGACAATTCAAAACAATAAAGATGGTGTACTTGTATGCGTGAACCTGCTCACGAATTTCTCCTCTACAGGTACAAAACAGCGAAATCAATTTCTAGTGAATTATAACTTGCTCAGTAAAACTGTTTGCTTTTTCGTAACGTCTCAAATATTTTTCAAGTGATACTGGTACAAATAACACTCAACTTGATAAAAACATGGCCTTCCCAGCTTAGCTCAGCATCTCACCTATACCGTTTTCCTCCGATGCGTTCGGGCAAACACTCGCCAATACTGAGGAATAATGCTTTTACGATAGTTTCTTCGGTTCTTATGACAAATTGGGATTCGACTTTGCACTGTGTGGCAATATTGAACCTCGCTAGGTTTGTCATTTCACATTTCATTAATTGTCCCCTAACATATTGTTTGCCCTATCGTGCCGTCTTATTGCCTATTTTTGTGACATTTTGACTGTTTACATTTCCAGTAATATCCCAGAATTGATCGAAGACCAATATTCTGGACCCCAAATATCTCGAAAAACGTCATGGACTCCTTCAGTTAGTCAGAGTGTTGTCGAGCGTTTAGGCAAACTTCACGGATTCTTCATCCATATTCATTCTGGTCCACCGGACGAAATCTGGCCAATTTCACGTCCTCCTTTCACGAATTCAAATATTGGATTAACATATTACCTATTGTTTCTGTCTGTTGTCCTGTGTATAATTATTTTCTTAATACTGTGCAAATGTTCAGTAAATCCGAATCAAAGGAAATCTCTGAACTACTCATCGCTCAGCAGGAAGTAATAGTCTTCTGCCCATCTTGAATAATCTGTCATTCCCATATTAGAATAGCTAACTAGTTGTTATTTTGTGCTGTGAATTAGACTATCCGGTTCCTATGTGATTTTTTAATTCCGATAGTGTTTTTTTAAATCGCTTAGATTTTGTTTTTACTATTTTTACCTTATGCTATTTGAACTCAATCACAAGTTGCTGTATGCTTTACCTGTCAGGTTTTTGTAATCACTTTCCTTTCCCATCACATCCTGTGTCACACATAATTTATATGAAATATAGTTTCACGTTGCTTTCCCCCGGTGTATTTCGTTGTGCTTTACGAGTAACATTTTACATCATAACCAACCATCGATTGGTGTTGATCACGTTACTATCGATTCCATTGTTTTCTGATGTATAGATTGTCTGCTGTGAGTAGTTTTTTTTGCACTAACTCTGTATGTGTTTGTTTCGTTAAAGTATCTCAGCTATCATTGAGTTAACTTGTGCGATGTGTTCTGTTCACTTACTCAATTTGAGATTCGAACAGTTTTGGTACAATTACAGGTTTGCTCTTGTGTATGTTGTATCATTAATTTTTTTTACCGTCATTAACGCTGAGCCACCAAGGGCTTCAGTTTATTGGTTTGGTACATGTACTACGGATATTTTTGTTGTTTTCCTTAATTTCTGCGGGATTGGTTTTGAATTCTGAGACTTCGCGGAACTGTTGTCCGTTTGTGGTCTGACCAGATCTTAGACTGATTTATCTGTGATGATCTGGTAAGTACTCGAAAACTAGTCAGTCGATCATCGAACCAAATTACACTGCAGATGGTGAGGTCAACGTATTGTTATCGGAAAATGTGAACATATAGAGTTTATTGTTGCGTTTTGATCGCCTCCACCCTTTCCGGTTTACCCACTCGATTTCTGTTGGACCCTCCGCCTTGCAGCTTATCATAATCGTCAAAGATAGCAGTACATCAGTGAGTTATGTTGATGCTTGACTGTTGTGCAGCCGTGAAGAAGAAAGGCATTTTACGAGGGGGGGCCTACGTACTAAAATACCAACTATGTCTAAACCAAACATTCAACATCAAAGTGCTTACACCCTGCAAACGTACAACGGAGCTTTGAGGAAACGTACGGCATCATCAGCAAGACAGCTCCTCTACGACTTTTTTTGCCCTGCGTCATTAAGTAAATGAAGCTCATAGACAACTTGGTCATACAAACAGCAACATTCATGCTGCTGAGCCTAATGTGTCTCCAACCACTGGCCATTAGACGTACATGTCAACGTTTCTGATTGTTCTGTTAACTGATATTTATTCGATTGTTTGCCGCATTATATGTGAACTTGTAATAAAGCAAGCTATGCTCATCTTTAAACCCGGAAAATCGGAGAACGATCACAATCAGTTTACAGCAATTGATTGCAGTCAATCGATTATTTTCTCACGTTGATACTTACCAAAGGTCCTTGATTTGAAGTAAATGCCTGTATTCCTCAAAGGACGATGTTTTCCTTGTCATTCTTTCAGTGATATTCATTTGGAGCAGATGAACCAGAAAGCAGTTTGTCTCAGTCTGCACATTTCCGTTCGCATCTTTGATTTGTTCGATCGTCGTGTGGAGCCTTAATTATTTGATAATCTGCGTATTTTTACGCTGTATTTGACTGCTACTTCTGTTTTTCAGTAAGGTCGTTAACCACTGCGCGGTTTAGCATGGAGTCAAGTCTCAATAAGAGCGCTTATTAATAGCATAGTCGGAGGCTCGGAAACGTCCATCTGACCAATCTGTGTCGTTATTCTTCTATTAGTAATGAGCATGTGTTCTTGTCATACTGTATTTTCAGGCGAAACAAAACAATCTGTTTTATATATTTTGTCAAGAAACACGAACTACCCATTGTATATGCCTTCGATAATGTATTCATTTAGAAGAGGAAAGAACTCATTATATGTAAGATAGTCGTGATAGTGCAGAGAAATAAGTGTTGGATCTGATTCGGCCAGGAAACGGGTGGATGGGTAGGTTCGTGTTGACGGACATAGTTTTAGGTTTGAAATATTTTGAATGTTACAGATTGGGATGAATCTATCAACCGACGCGATGATAATCACCTCACTTCCGCATGACTGGAAGAGACGAGGCGACCTTTGCGCGTTGTATTTTGAGAGATCTTACCAAATGGGGTTGAAAAACAGTTGAAAAAGATCTTGCCTGTATGTGGTTTGCAATATTTGCAAGTTGGGATTAACGCGATGTTGTGTTGAATTGGGTGAAGTAATCTGCTGTCGGTTGATTTGTATACACCTGAAATACATAAGGAAATGGGTTTTCTAGCAACTTTTGTGGGGCCTGTTATTCATATGATTTTTCTCAAATGAGCGCGTGATATGTTATGTGTTACATATCATTTTTCTCACCACAAACAGTAGTCCATCAATTGCTCGCACTTATGCTTAACTGCTATATAATCGTAGACAGTATAACCAAGACTTAGCCAGGAAGCGAAAGAAGTGGAACGGATGGGGCTTAAAATGCTCATTTCTGAAACCAAACATTCAACACAACAGTGCGCCCACATTACAGATGAACAGCTATTCTAAGGTCAGCTACCCTAGGAGTTTTGCCGGTTCACTTCATTAACAACGCTTACGTTACATACAACTCAACAAAACGGGCTTTTCCTACAGTTTGTGTTAAGCAAAACCGGCAGTCTGATAGTCAGGGTATGCTGTGGTGTAACGTTGAAAAACTTTCTGAACCACAGCATATTCTAAACCTGTCTTTGATTGTTTACGTACGTGCGTGTGTTTAGTGCACACCACTGGTTCAGTTGTTCATATTTATTGTTTTAAGATTTAATTTCGTAGTGTTATACATACAGATGTATCCATGTTTGTATCACTTCGCTAATTAATGTTGATACAAGATGCAGACTATTCACTTATGATTACAGCCCTCACGTTCCGATAAACTTTCTCATGACTTCTTTATTGAGGAAGCATATGGATAAATTATCGCCTTTGTTAATTCTTGTTAGTGGTGTACGTCTTTGATGCTATCAATAACGAGACAACTTTGTTGTTCACTGTGTCATTGACTCCACATTGAGCACGACTGTATTATCCTATACATACGCTCAGTGAAATGTAAGTAATGCTTTGACTGTCAGGTTGTCTCCGTAAGCGTGGTATCAGCGTCAGCTGATGAGTGTGCCAGAAGGGCCTTCCATCGAGGTCAAGCTGTTCATCTGTACTTAAAATAATACTCAACAGGTTTGATTAATAAATAGCTTCAACTTGAATAAGATTGTCTTATTTTGGGGATATAGATTGACGTTACCAAAACAATTATTGCATCTCTTCTCACTGCAATCGGGAAACTAGGGCATTACGCATCAGCAACTGTGGCTGACCGTATATATATATATGTTTATTCTGTCTTGGTTAACGTGAAGTCAGTGATGCACTCATCAACTCGATCGCCTCATAAAAAGTGGATCGTAACTTAAATCCCTTCCGTGATAGAGATATTTTTTACTAACCCGTGGTAACGAGGGCGACAGTTGAGCTTAATGCTTCGCTGAGAATAAACCCGGCTAAAAGGTTTGTCCGAACCCAAGACCTGTGACCAGATGTGAGTGGGAGTCATTTAGTTTCAATCCGTCTTCATGCTGCTTACCAGTTCGCTAGTAACTACGTTTCTGTGAAGTGTCCTGTAACTCAACATAATCGGGCTGTTTATGTTGCATAAGAACTTGGTTAAGTTTGCCCTAAACATTTTTTTTATCGAATTTACTGGTGGTGATCAGTTTGTGTCGGAGTATTAAAATACGTTTGCTGATGATGTTTTCAGGAGTGACAGTAGAATGAATGACACATGTATAGACGATGAGCGAGTTTAGTGTTCTGTCTATCAGGTTTTATTTTGATACTCTATGAAGTAATACTCGAGTTATTTGAAAGCATTTCAATTCAAAACTTACCTCACTGTCCAGATACTTCTGAAATGCCTTTTGATCAAGTGTGAGTTTAAGGTTTTCTTCTGCCATTCGTTTCTGGATTTCTTTTTTCGATCGTTCAATTTCACGCTCTAAAAGAATGCCGAGACGAGCAGACTTGACTCTCTGCTCATCCCACTCGGCGTCACGTGCTTTTTCCTCGGCTTTTAGCCGCTAAAAGTTACAACGAAACGAAGAAGTTCATAGTAATTGGCACAGAACTCAGACAATCCATTGTAATGCATTTATTTGGGATTACACTTGGAACCAGATGACAAAATGGATACCGAAACTTCAGAATAAAGCTTAGTAAATATTGTGGTGTGAATACATTTACATTATTTCCCTCGTCTGTAGGATGTATACGCAAACTCAGGTGTAACGCTCTTTCTAGGGTTGTGAGGGTTCATGTGTTTAAGGAATGTTGGAAGATTTTCAAAAGGAATTCGTTCAGACCAAGCGAATGTGCCCTTTTATGTAATTTCAGCAACGTATTTGGATACTGTGTACAGCTTTTTTCCATCTGTATTGCATCGTATTAAAAAACACTAGCCAGTAATTCGTGCTTTTTATGCCTTTTACTTTGCATTGTTTTTGTGCGGTTGTGTATAGTGCCTTACTGTTCATTCTTATATCATCTTGTCTGACCTAACTACATAAATGGTTATTTTTAAACGCATATTCATTACATCAGCCCGTTTGATCAGTCAACACATGCGGTATATTAACTGGCTTCAATTTTTTGACACTTTCTTATTCGACATTTTAAGAACTCACTGAAAGTCACACTGATTCTGCAGTTACCTAATCACATTTGAAACCTAATTCTATTTGTCTTCAGTAAAACTCCTGCTCCTACAACATCAGGTCAACCTAAGCCAGTAAATTAAAAAACTACCCTGCGAGTATGTTGAAATACTCTACGTTTCAACCACCTGTTATAGTCTTTCGCAAGATTATTGCCTTGTAGCGTGTATTGTAATTTGGTCAAACCATTTGGACTTGCTTGGAACTTCCGAAGGAGAGATTTTAAAAAAATTTATAATTCCGACCAGTTAAAATTATGTTAAACGTATACCTCTTTTTCTTCAATTTGCTCCTGTTGCTTTTTATGTATTTCCGCGATTTGTTCCGGCGACATACCCTTATAACGGTCGGCCACATACCGGTTCGGCCCAAAAGCTGATATTGCTTGTGCCGGGTTTTCAGTGAGAAGATCACTGTAGATCGCGTTACAAATCTCTGTCATGTTGTCGTCCTGTTCTTGTTTGGATTTCATTAATTTGCGTTGCTCCTGTTCCGTCTTAAGAGCCGCATTGAAACGTTGTACAGCCACATTGATAGCACGACGACATTCTTCCTCCGCTTTCGCTAGTTCACATGCTCGCTGGTCTAATTCACGACGTTTTAGTCCATTAAGTCTGAAAACGAGTGATGGCTTCATTTTAGTCACTCTAAAGATTTGTATATTTGCGTCAGTCTTGATAAACTGCATTGAGATTAGACATCAAAACATGTATGATTTACAAGATGAAAACTGAACTCGGACCAAATTTATACAAGACCCCGCACTTAGGGCAACCCTAGCCTTAACTGATTGTATGCGTTGTTGGGGTTTCAATCACAAATAACCATAGCCTCTCTGACCTCACCCAACGAGATTTTAACGTCCCACAACATGGAAATTTCCCATCAAGTCTATCACTCTTTTAACAAATTTCACACGTATTTCTTCTCGCTACGGTTTCTAATATGCTGTTGGACTGCAATGAAGCAAGTTGTGCAGCGAAGGACGTTTTGTTCGAACGTTTCCCTTCCACAATGCAATTATCATTCTTGAGAACTGGCTTTTTTTTTTGAAGTCGTTTTCATGTCATGCAATCTCCTTGTGTTTCAGCCATATGTTAATACACCGGCCTATTGTACCTGAGGGAAAATATCTTAACGATTGTATGCAAAGCGAAGTTAGACATTCGCGATGTTTGCACAAGCAACGATCAATTTATGGTTTACTTGAAGAGTTATATTTTCGAGACCACATTACTAGAAACTCCAATGTATTTATTGTGAGATGCCTCAGTCGTTTGGTTTGTTCCCACTCACGATATATGCAGAATAACGGGGGTTTGGGATAATACAAACTAGCATCAGAATGAGGTTTGATTGTTACATCAAAGGTTTTGTGTATACACAGTCTCTAATAAGGTAAACTCGTCGTCTCTGTTAGAAACTGTTGCACATAAAGGGTTGACGGCCACAGTCGAGAGTAGTTGATTTGACGAAAATTAATAGATACAGCCTTTTTTGCTATACTATAATACCAAACGAACCCTTATGGTCAGTAAGACGTGGTTCTTATCAATCGGTCAGTACGGGGTTCCATCCATATGAAATTCACCTGTTCTGGCCAGTACTAGTGTACAATACATTTGGCACAAACGCTGACCACTACACGCTTTATGTGACCCTTCCTGTAAATGTTGTACTTCTGACACGTTAGATATAAAGCTCGAAACAGTTTGATTCGTCTTAAAAAGGTTTGTTCTGGCATCGCGACCACTTCTTTGACATGGCTATGGCTTACTACAACAGTTTTTATGGATTTTCTATCCGAGGGCGATTGTTTGATGCGAACAGTATGTGGGATAATTAGCACGATCTCATGAATGCCGTCAGAGATATTGACTCCTTTTCGATCGCATCAACCTACGTATGTCCACATTTATGTGGTGCACGTCCCGTTACAAACACGTTTGTTCTTAATTACGAAGATGGTTGTGTTGGACACACTGTTAAGTTCTTGTGTACTCATCAGTACTTATGTAGTGTCATCACAATTGGTATACTTCAATTCACTTGGGCTGAAGCCCATAACAAACATTGGAGAACATCCATCACCTCCTGAACCTTCTTCCAGTTATAAAAACCAAAGTTACAAAAAGTTTGAAAAGTCTGAACCTATTATCTCTGACAGAAAGTGCAGAGAGACAGCTTTGTCGATGTCTTTTGAATTTGCAAAGAGAAAGACATTGGTAAACAAGTGCTGTGCAACGGAAATCAAACGTTCCTGGGGACTATACATGTATGTGCGTAATTCTTCAGCCGTACTAATGGCAAGGTTTGGGGTATCATTGATTTCCACAGTGTTTCACTTGGAACACTAAGTACCATTCAACCACTTTTTCAGGGCAGAAAAAAGACGTATGTTGCGATACGTCAGTATTTCGTTTACCCTCGTCAACTGCAAACGTAAAACATGCAGTGTAGGCTTCAGACAAGTAGAGATGAGCAGTGTCTAGACACGCTCACAAATAGCACATCACACCAATGGGTGGCCTAGGCCACGTTGATGCACGCAACGTCGGCTGATATGTTCGGATAAACACCACTCCGTGAAATTTCAGTAACTTTGACTTTTGATTGTGTGAAACTAAGTCAATATGGTAAAGTGTTGTCATGAGGTATTTATCAATCGATGGCATGGGATTTTCTAGCAACCGGTTTGCAGCTTTGGAATTGGGTCAATTACTTCGGAATCTATTCAGTTACTCGCTGTGATGTTCGACGTCACTTCTGGGCGTCACGATTACGAGTGAACAAGAAGTTAGAATGTTCCGAGGAACTGCATTCGCGATTACGAAACCTTAGTCAGCCGATAGTTTTAGCTAAGCGCATCTGCTCTGCCGCATACTCTAGAGCTATAACAAAGTTTGATTTGTGCATGATATTGTTAGCTTAATTAAAAGTACGGGAATGTATCTCTGTTTTGAGCTGTTCGGATAGGGTTATTGCTGTTGTTCATCTTATTTTGTGCTTCCGAGTTGCCGTTTGCCAATATTGTGTTTATCAACATCTGTTCTCTAAAAAGTTCACCAGAGGTACGAATACGTCTAGCTGTGTCAAATAAGTTGACTAAAACCTCATGTCATCGATTGTCGAATAAGTTATGACAACAGACCACCAAGCCGACCCAGTTAACTCATTCAAGTTACTGTTTGTGAGGTTGTAACCCGAATTTACTGACATCTTGCGAAGTGACGCATATCTGAACACGTCATCCGACGTTGTGTACACACGCATGACGGAGGCAACCCATCAGGCTGATGTTTTTATAGTCACTGTTTATCCTAATTTGTCTGAGGCGTATATTCTGAATGTTTTGCACTTGCGGTTGATGTTAGCGAATGGAATATTATCATATCAAAACGTACTTTTTTTGCTTCGTGGACGCATTTTACTCATTAACTAGGTAGTCATAAAAATTACGCACCCTTAGGGGAATAAAAGTTGCAGGTCCTACGTTACCTTTGACGTTCTTTTTTCAGGCAGAGCAAAGACTCCCAGACGAATCTTAATTTTGAACTGTCCTACGTTAATTGAATAGGTTTCAAGTAGTTTCCAGAGTTGCTGTCAGAACATTCTTATTTAAATTTAACTGACCTTTCGGCTTATATTTTAGCCTTTTTACTGCTAACCATCATTCGTACATTTCCTTAATAAGTTTCGGACTTTTCTCCCTAACCATAAGCCTTCATGTCAAACTTCCCAACCCTGGAACTTTCGAATCCGAATGATGTTTCAAAAATAACAGCGTTTGTATTTCTTCTGAGCAGTAAGCGAGTTTGTCATACTGGCCCCTGTCTAGTTTACAAGCTGCTCGTTATAAAAGTGCTTCGTCAATGTAAGCAAATGTAGTGGAACAGTGCGTAAACCTCTGGGATCATGGGTATACCCGTGACGCCAGATTACTTTTTCCCCGGCTGTGGGTTCTTTTAACTCAGCTGAACGGAGAATGTGATACGGAGTGCTCAAATTTCAGCGGTGCATGACTAATGCCTGTTGCGATGGCTCTTGCACATGTCGCTTGTTTCTTATACTCTCTGAAGAGGGTAAGGGCTTCATAAAAACAACTGTCACATTACCTACATCGGTGCCGAGCTATATCTTGCATTTATTGTAAACCTGTAATTGCGTGCTTTACTATGTCAAGTGTTTTACCAGCGATTATTCTCTGCTTTTTCATACTTTCTTTGGATACTTATATTGAGAGCTGAGATTGGAATTTTCACGAACTATGCCTTTATATGCTTAGCCTGATTTGTTGGCTAGATATATCCAGAAAATATACCTTCTTGTTGACTGTTCCGGTATTTCATGAAACAAATGTTCAATATATTGTCATGTTATTACTACTATTGGTAAGAAATTAAGATCCTATGTGGATCCACATAGACTAGTCTACATCCAAATTTAACCCCGTACGGGGTTGAAGGAAACTTACCCGGGGGGATTGAATCCGGTTGAAATGAAACATGTAATACGTATTACATGTTTCATTTTAACCAGATTCAATCCCTCCGGGTAAGTTTCCTTCAAATGATAAATATATAGTTATTTATAATAAACATACCGCTCCGCTTCCTTTTGAGCAGCCTCTGCACGCTTTCTCTCTTCTATCTGCCTTTCAAACCAATTTTGCATTTGCTCCCGCTGATATTGATTTCTTGCCTGACTGTTCAAATCTTCACCTTCAAACTTTTGTATCGATGATACGCCGCATCGCGGATCATCATCACTGACGCGCGCAGGTCGATCTTTCTTGAGCGCCTCAGGATCATATAGGTCGAATTCTCTGCGTGAGTTTGGCTGTTGATGCAATGCACGAAACTCATTCAAACTTCTGTTGATTTCCCGTATGTCCTGTTCCTGACGCCTTTGTAGAATGCATGCTATTTTGTCGTTGCGATTTGCATCAGAATCTAAGCTCTTATTTCAAAAAAAATATTACACACATACAGTAGGCCTGGTCACGGAGCTTTTCGCGCTTCTCCTGTTCTTTTCTTTCTTCTATCTGTTGTTTTAGCGACTGTTCGTCTATCTTAATGGTAAAATATGTACTCGATTGTGTGATATATTACCCCGATAATACGGGTTCTAGCATTAAAAATTCGTGCCTGTCGTTCTTGTTCTCTCTGTCTGCGGGCTTCGATAATCTGGGCCTCTTTATTGTCTATTGGCAAATCTAATTTGTACATATTTGTATTTTAATCACACCGTAAGGCACGCGTAAATGTCATAGCAATAGGCCGCTATTAGTGTGCTTGAGTTATTTAAACAAGTTTTCTTGTACTAGAAAGTATATTATGCTTAATAGCCCTTTTATATTGAACGAGATTTCGTGTTGTTTTTGGATCCAGAGAAATCACCTTATTCCGCATTTTGATCGGTACGGTGTTGAGACAATCTGGGAGTCGGATTTATACATGCAGAAGACGGAAAGCCAATGTAAGATCAAATGGACCGAAAACGGTCGGTCAAGAATAACGCAGCGACTAAGCAAGGAGTATGTTGTCGACATTCGAAGTTGATGCAGGTGAGCAAATAACAAGACTAAAATGCAATACAGCGGAACGACAAACGGGCGCGCAGCTGTAACGTTTTGCACACTATTTTCTATATCATAATTATTGTTATTCACACCTTCTACCTTCCTCAACTTCACGCATACAGCCGATGTTTAAACCAACTCAATCGATCTAAGCAATAATCGATGAATACAAATCACTCCAATTCCCGGTGCGTTCAGTATCGCTAGTAGACAGATTTTTGGAGAGTTGGAAATTAGCTGAATCGACCGGCTTTTGCGACGAATTTCTTTATTTATCCGCCATCGGAATTATTCTATCGGTCGTCCAGCCAATCTCATCTCTGGCGCTGTCTTCCTTTATTGTGGTGGTCTATTCAATCTAACGGACTTTGACTTATCAGTGAGTTGTTCCTATTTTACCGATATATCTCCCGTTTAATTGGTACGTCTAACTTTGAACCTATCCATCACCGTTACGACTCTTCTTTGACACTACCATATTTTGGTTATTTTTATCATTCGACTGATTAGGCCACTACACAACGTGAGTCGTACGTTCGAGTGGGTGGGAAGCTTTTCCGACTCGATATTCGTTCAGACCAATGTTGAAGCACATACAACAGTTGAAGACAAAAGGAGTACAGATGACTGTCATGACCCTAACATAGTTAGCGTTAAATAAATGGGGTCGTTACACCAGCGTTTGGTACATTGGTTCGAGGCTGAATCCCGAAGTGTAGAGATCCGACCGGTTTTTCCCGGCCTTTTTCAAGCGGGCTTCTGATGACCTGAAGGGCGGACGTTGGAAACAGGTTGTAGAACCGCATTTAAAAATTGCAGTGAGTGCCAAACACATAGTGAGATTACTCGCATGGTTGGGTTTCAAGCAATTGTGAATCAATCGATGCTTTAAGGTCATCCGTGGAAGTGCTGCTGACGACCTCAGAACGAAGGCTGTTCCGAAGGTTAATAATCCTGCATAAAATGATCTGCTACCTAGGAAAGGTCCGAGAACGAAGCTCGAAAAGCTTCCTGTTATGTACTCGCCGGCCGTCACCATTCACTGTGATAAACAACTGCTCGATGAGGCCTACTCGAAAGAAGTGTGTGGGAAATAAATCACCGCGCGGTCATCGAAATTCAAGCGGATGCAAAACAAGACTAACATGTCGACGCTAGTTTGCAACGTTTCTTGGACCGGTGACCAGCTTGTTGGCCGCAAGCTGGGCACGTTCAACGGCGACTGTATCATTTTTCAGGCCCGTATGCACGACCTGCTAGGTAAACACGAGGGACTGTGTTTTTTAAACTCCGTCAAGGGTTTGAAACGATTTCTTGTCCATGCGGGGAAAGTGAGCTTACTTGTTATAAAAGTGGCAAATCCCTTTTTTGACGCCACCCCGTGGTGATACACGGAGGGTATGGTAGACGACAGCAAAATACCTAGATTTTCTTTCGGATTAGTTTTCATTATACCTACTGTGCTGAGCGCTGTCTGAATCACGAATGAATTGCCACAGTCCTCGTAAAATGATAATTGCGCGCCAATGTTTTCATTCATTGGAAAGCTCCAGTGAAAAATGTCGATCGAGCGAAGAACTTTTCATTGGACATCATGGGCACAAGTTTAAGTTCCTGGAGGCCATGTCGGACACGGTCAAATGACTTGGCTAGACCGGTTGGGAAAGAGGCCGTGCTGGGTGGAAGAGAAAAATGTTTAACAAGAAATAGTTAAGAATGACGCACTTCAGTAAGCACTCCGTTATCTTGTACAGAATTCTGAGAAGGCTGATTACCCCATAGCTAGCCGGGGCGTGCCGATCACCCGCTTGGACGATAGGGGATGACCATCACTCATTTCCATGCACCAGAGGGAGTACCAGTCTGGAGTATATGTTTAAACGGCTTTCAAAGGTGTTCTACCGAACTAGTTATACTGGGCTAGTCACTGCGTCGTTGAAAATCAGAGGTACGTTCACAGGGGAGTTATGACTTGAAATTAGAGGGTGAGATAATGTGATGATATATTGATGCACATGCTTACTCCAAAGGATCGCAGACAGCCCGCACGACGTATATAGTCTCCTGCCCAACACTAGATACCGACAGACTCTTCCAACACACGAGATATGCTGAATGCAACATTTTCCAACATTATTTGCAATCTCCGCCTACAGCTGCTGGCACAGATTGAGGCTAAATACATTGAATATGCATCCAATTCCAGTTA
>LUCH01004601.1:17754-48636 GCA_013368495.1 Paragonimus heterotremus | reverse complement strand
TGTTAACCACTTTAGTCACGCCCGTCAGCACCTAGCCTGTCTACTGGAACGTCTTAGTTCCCAATCGGTACTACAATATCCGTGTGTCGTGCTGTGTCCAGAAGTCTAGTTGACCTGGTGATACAAATCATGTTGACTGTGTCTGGACTACAACTCAATGGAGTATATGCTGCAACAAAAAGTAGACAACGTTTTCAGTGGACGCCTCACGAGGCTCTGAGCGTTCCTTCGAGTCCGAGAGGTCAAAGACGATAGTTGTGTTTAGTAATAAACTCCGGAAATGTCACACTTGTCATCGCTTTTATTCTTCTGGATGGTCGATACTGTAGGTCACTGGTGTGACGAGCTATTGTCGTCTACAACAATGGATTAAGTAAATTGCATGAGAAACTCAACCTCGTCCGCCTGCCAAACTTTGACTCTCTTGTGCAGATGCCTGAAAGTAAATCGCGATTTTTCTGTCCAAGCTATTGTGTTCCGCTGATCATTGTGCTACAGAAAACCCTAAGTAGTATTGCTTAATCAAACCTCGAATTTTTCAAGTTGGTCACTTTTAGCAAAGGTAAAGAAACGAGGGCACCTTTCTATTAAACAATGACATAACTTGTGTAGCCCAGACTAGCAAGTGGAAGAACTCACTTCTGGCGTCCACAAAATCTGTTTGGTCTCTGAATAAGATAGTTTATTTTTGAAAAAGTTGACAGTGACCAGACACTTCTAATGACGTTCGACCCACTTCCACAAACTCCTTCTGATCACTTTTCCACATGCGGATAATCTGTCAAACCATTAAATCCATTAAGCTGATCGCTATTCAAGAATCGGTACCGATGTGTTGATGAGGGTCATCTGCACACAAACGACTACTCAATTCCAGTTTGGAGCAATGTCCGAATTAGTTGGTAATTTATCTCAGCCTTAGGAATTGGCAGCACAAACCTCTAGGTGGGCCTAAGGGAATAATGAGGATGTGAGAAAATTAGATCAAAAATAACGTGACCTTTTCAGCCATCGGTGTATGCATCCCTAACCACACTGCATTAGAGCAACGGCCTAAAACCAGAGACAAGAAGAACCAAGAATGGAATCTACAACATAAAATCCAAACCTCGGTTTTCACAGTATATAAGCACTACGGTGATTCTGAGTCATTATCGGATTTCGGAGTTTACAAACATTTCAGCTTAATGCTAACTTTAGTTACTTCGATACAGAATAGCCATGTCGCACTAAGAACTCAAGTGTTCAATAATACTCGGGGCATGAACAGCATCTTAATTTTGCGTTAACAACTTATCCTATGGGAAATGTGCAAAATACAACAGAACCTCTGAAGATCAAAAAAACAAATGTATGTATGCAGTTGACACGAGATTGATGAACACCATTAGGGTGAGGATTAACATTAAGTTCAAATTAGTCACCAGTATTAACAAATCAAGCAGGATACAAAAACACGCTTACCTTTGTGCAAAGAGTTGATGTGCATCTGTAGATTCTTTTTTTCGGTAAACTGTTTTTGGCACAATGTGCAATGGAAGTCTTTCTTTTCTATAACGTTAGGGTTTAAGAAAATCGGGAAAATGATCAGTAGTGTAACATGATTGATTGAAGCACAACGTCAAATCAGTGACACAACCTCTTCGTACGGTGTAAGTAAGCTACATGGTGATCAAAATTGAAGACAAACAAGAGAGCGTGATGAGTTCGGTTAACGCAGTCCCATACCCAAGCGTCCAAAGCAGAATGTGGCTAACACACAAGAATGAAAATACAATGCTATTAACGCCAACGATTACACACAGCAAATCCCCGAATATCGACCAACAATATCGATAAATGAAAGTGAAGCAAAGTGATCATATGCCTTCAGTTGTTACCAATTGCAAGCAATATACTCGTGTAGAAGTGGACAAAGTGGCTTTCAACAAACGGCCCGTATGGACTATATATGCACATCAGTCTCGTGGAAAAAAGTCAACCGGCCCGGACCTCAAGTGCGAAAGACAAGTTATTAATCCGTCGCATTTTTTCGTACAAACATTAGCCTCTCGCTATTAATAGCTGGATGAACTTTACTCAAAATCACCCATTCTTTGGCCATTTGATTCTCACAAGAACCCTTCAAATCTTCTATCGTTCTGTCTAAATAGGCACTATATCTCGGGTAGCACGCGCAGTATTAACCGCAAATACGGCAGTTCTCGTTGTAGGACAATTAAAAATGCTGTAAGGGTTATACAGATCCATGAGACCAGTACCATCTTGAAAGATCCAGTCACTCCGTAAGTAACCTTTGACAGAAAATGTTCCTGCAGTACATCCCTGTAGCCAAGATCACTGGGGTGTGATTCAAAAAGACCAACTGATCCCTTCCAGTTGACCAGATAGTAGCTCACTGATGAGCAGATTCACCGTCAACCCGCATTATGGGGTGGCCCATGTAATCGTCTAATCACTAATCCTTGGGTCACTGCACACAATACTGCCACTGCAGTAAAATCGTGGCCAACCAGTTAGCCATTTACGTTTCAATCGGTCACCAATTTCATGGTCTCTGTCGGTGGGCTCACTGAATTTGATTCGGCTACGCCGAGTCGACAGGAATGTTGATCAGTTGGATGAATGGCTTTCAGCAAAAGACATAATCAATTGATATCGAAAGACAAGTAATAACAAATTAAAAAGTTTCAATCAATCTAGGTGTTACGACCCCACCTGATAGAGAAAAGACAAGAGCAAACGCAAGACCGCGAGCAGTATCTCTATCACGAACGAACGCAACGGTAATGTAAAGCGGTACGAAAATCAGAGCTCAAATATCGGAACGCAAATCTCGCAGCCTAGAACCCCCTAACAAGTAAGGAAAAAGATGGCCTTCAAACGAGCTTTATTTACTGCTCAGCCCGAAGGCGAAATAGCGGTTCACAGCAACTGTATTTATAGGTTTGGGGTGGCCTTGGGCCTAGGCCACCGAATGGACCAATTAGGAGCGAGCGCACCTTCTCGGGCGTTCGAGAATTCTGGCGGGTGTTCAAATTCCCAGAAAATGAAGAAATCCATTTTCCGTGCATACAGGGCTGATTTTTGGGAAAATCTGCCTTTTCCCAACACTAAGTGAATGGACATTCAGCCAACGAGCATGTAAAAGTATAGCGACTGCGACCAAAAGTCGTGCTATTTCCTTGTCAGATGTGGAATAGGTAAGTGATGTTAGCTGCTGTAATCCAAGTAAGTAAATCAACACCATCTTCATAGACAGCAATACATCAGTAGTTAACACTGACGCTTAACTGTCACACAACCACGAAGAAGAAAAACAAACCCTGTGTAGGAAGAGAGGAGAAAATAGAAGGGGACGGGAAGGGAGCCAACTACTAAAAATAGCTTCGTCTATATCCAAACATTCAAGACCAAAGTGCCTACACTTTGCAAAAGAACAAACCGATCTATAACCAAAAGTAAAGTGACACCAGCAAGACAGTTTCCTTACGGCTTTCAATGTCCCTCGTCACTAAATGAACTCATTTCGCAGACAACTTGGCCAAACAAAGACAATAGTCACGTAATTGAGCTCGATTAGCCATCATCTTGCCCAATCTCCAGTCATTGGGTTCTGTGGGTCGCGAGGTCCCCAGTCCGGGAGATGAACCCAATCAACAGTGGCAAACCTTTCGGTAAACGACTTCAACTCTCGACGCCGTCTTTACCTGTCTACTTTCCACCTTGCGCCAGTCGACCGCAGCAGCTTCGGCAAAGAGTACTCAATGTGACAGACAACTAGCTGTCATCCTTAGTACACAGCTTAGCTACCTAAATCTGTGTAAACGTCAGGATTGGACAAAAGAACTCGCTTGGCAGTCACTACCAAATACCCGCTTCCTAACCTCTTCGTTGCTTACTCGTTGGTGCCACTCGATGTAGGCGATCGAACGCAGACACAAATCGTCAAATATCTAAGGACGGTTCATAGGTTCCACCAAGAGCGGCCAAGTTTCGCCGCCGTAAAGAAATACAATTCTCACTGTCGCCTTATATACGCGACCCATAAGCATCAGATAGATGTCGCTTTGTTGCCAGATGTGCCTTAGATTAGCGAATAACTCCCCAGCCTTAGAGATACGCACTGCTATTTCATTCCCTACATTTTCGCTGCCGCCTCTGATGTAGCTTTTCAAGTACACAAACGGATCAACAACCTCCATAACTACATCTGACATTAAATCTACGTAATCACAGCAATCTTGGGGAAGTACTTTGCACTCTGGAGTTGCAAACCGCATTCCGAAGGATTTGGTAGGGTGGGAAATGGTATGTAACATTATCTGTGCAGCTTGGGTATTATCAAACAGTGACACCATGTCGTCAGCATAATCAAGATCAGCCAGTCTTCTACAAGGTAGGAGATCCAAGCAGGCATCTTGAGGGTGCTGGAGACAGTCCTCCATTATTTCGCCCATGACAAAGTTAAACAGAAACGGTGAAGATGGACAACCTCGACGTACGCACTCATTGGTGCTGAAAGCGCCAAACCGAACAAAGTGCTACATCGCAAGTATGTGGCGGCAATACAGTAGAAACAAGAAGCTAGCTCAACTGACCATCACTGTTCTGCCCAGCGCTCTAACCTTCTCGATTTATTATGGATGAGTGTGTTATCTGCCTCGCTGATAACTTCACTGACAGACAGTCATCTTGGACCAGTAGCATGGGTATGCTTGAGCAGTCTGCCAGTGTTCGCTGAAGCATAAGCGGTTTTCATCTCCCTAACTTTCGGCGTTTACCATGACTCATGATCGATAATCAGGCTACCGTTCAGCTTCCAACGGACACCCCTTCTAAACTTGTTATATGAACTGTCGGGAGGAATGTTACGTGCGGTATCTTCGAGATTCAGTGTTTTTTTAATCTACGAGCCACCGCGCCGCATGCTACAGTACATGCTTCATGAATGACCAGTGAGGTCCAGCAGCTATTAGGATCTTCGGATTGTAAGTACACTCAAAAGGGTGGAAGTACACACGATACAAACAAGATCGAGAACGTAGTCACAGTAGGTAGAGAAATCACAGCAGGTTACCACAGATCTGTGGAACTGATGTCATAGAAGAAGTACACGCATACACAGACAACAGGAAGCTGGTACTCACCGGCGTGCACAGATTTCATATGTCTTCGCATAACAGACCGCTTGGAGAAGGCCTTTTGACAAATTGTACACGTGACGTCACGGATGTCTACAGCAAAACAAAAGAGACAGCGTCACGTGGAAAGAGATGATAGAGAAAAAACGGCCGGGATGCTGTTTTGAGCGAGAGCTAAAAAACGTCCAAATTTGCAAAGAGCAAGACCATTTGCTACCTCAAGCAACCGAGAAAACCGGTTATTTATCAGTTACAGACGTGGACTATTGTTTGATTTTTATTACTTTATATCAACTTCACTAACCCTGTTTAACTCTGCTATATAAACACCAACATTGTAGATATATCTGATGAGATGAAGCGAGATTCGCGAGGAACTGACCTGGTATCTTTCATGTAGTGTCCAAACAGCGTACCTGTCAACATCGCTTGAAAGAACGACGACACGTAGGGGTTTTAGTCAGGAATGCACGCTCAACTTAAATGTCATCTGAATACACAGAGTAGAAAGATGATCTTCGTGACAATTATAACTGACAGTCAACGAGAGATCAGGAATCTCATCTCACGGAACATAGGCATTAGTATGTTCAAGTAATATGCATGCCATATCAATAGAATGAGTGAAGCCAATGCACTAATGTGCAAATAGAGAAGGAAGAGATAACCATTCTCCCATATAACTTTTGCAGGTTCTTAATCTAATCCTAGGTAAATCAAGAGTTTACTTCCTTCGTTATCAGGTGAGGAAAACGGAATCGCCGAGCCAGTAATGTTCTCATGCGAATTGATGTAAGTACCACAGTCGGCTCCATCGGACTG
The DNA here is from genome assembly GCA_013368495.1 of Paragonimus heterotremus. Taxonomy (NCBI): domain Eukaryota; kingdom Metazoa; phylum Platyhelminthes; class Trematoda; order Plagiorchiida; family Troglotrematidae; genus Paragonimus; species Paragonimus heterotremus. The sequence continues at coordinate 42,670 of LUCH01004601.1, read as the reverse complement.
AATCTCAGGTAGAAGCATATCGTGTAAAACCATGATGGAAGTATCACCTATGGGTAGTATACAGTCCGCACGCGACTGGTACACGAGCGTTAATAATCTCAGTCCGCGAGGTATTTGTCGAATAGACAAAACAGCACCCCACAACAGACACGCACGTGGATGCATGAACGGACAAATAATCTCATACACTGAGACATCTACAGGTGAATGATATAACGGAAGTCGTTTTGCGTGTATGGGTGGAGGGGAATGCCCGAGTCCGTGGACACAGTGGCAATCCTACCGCGATAGGGCTTTGTGTTTCAACTGAGTCTAGTGACGACTGTTCAAACTAGAGTTCAGACTGAATGATGATCCTTCAAATAACAGATCGACAGAATGAGGCAGCTGAGTTTCACTGCGCCGTGGCTGACGTGAACAATCGACAGTCTGGAGGTCTGATGATTACTGCGAACGGCCTAGCTGAACAGACATAATCGTCATATTGACTGTGATGGGAGCAAGCGTCAGCCAAATGGCTACGGGAGTACAGTTGAAAGTAACGGAACAGATTACCGAACGGGTAGTCCTTATGTGGAATGTAGTGGAAAGGCAGACGAAAGTCATTTGGAAATGCAAATACCAGACAGCCGAGCCGGATGTCTAATACTTGCAAAGATGGTAGGAGACTGACGCTAAAAATAATCTCAATGGGTAGGGTTTACGATGTCACATAATTTTAGACAGAACAATGACTTGTTTCATTAGGGAATAAGAAGTAACATTCCCGAGTGAAAATATAGTCATAAGTTTATGTTGAATAATAAGTGTGAAGCCGAAATGTTAGGAGGTAACCAGTCAACCAATGCTGTGAACATGATCCACCTGGAATCGGGAACATTATTGAGAAGACCGTAGAAGACAACAGTTCTAATTAACGCTCAACCTATAGATGAGGACTGTGAAAGAACTAGACAGTACTGTTTAAAAGTTTACTAACAGGAGATGTTTGATGTTTTGCTCACTGTTTTCAAACGAGCAACAGTTCATAGCGATATGGCAACAAGCAGCTTTCATGATGGGGCACTTTATCTATGATTAATGTGGAGGGTATATCCAGAAAACGCCCTTCACGAAGGAGGTAACGTGCCGCCTTGATGGAATGCCCAGTAAAGCGCACTTTGAGGATACACTTAATCCATAATGTATTGTTGCAAATCACTGACAATGTGAGCCACAGCTCACTGGACAGATCGGAATTCTGGGGACAACGGCAATTGGACCGCGTTTTAACAAACTGCCAATCTCAAGAGGGTCGTTAGACGGAAGAGTATACGGGAAAAACAGAGCTTACTAGTCAACAGGATAGCTCAGGATGACTGTAACATATGAATTACGTACGTGTAAATTTGAACCGTAAAGCACATAGTGATTCTCAACCAACAAGGTTCGTGTGGATGCAGTTTTTCACAATATATTATCTGGCGCAAGCAAATACTCTTCATAATTTTCAATCGCCTGTAACACAGTCACATACTTTGCTTAAGATAGGTGAACAAGATCCGGCTTGAGAGTTCACTGAACAAATCAGATAGGGTCAGTTATGATCCTTCATGTTTGAGCCCTCCTGTTAAGTTTTGCGGATCGCTGAGATTCCGAAAAGAAACGGAGGTAACATATCTTAGCATCTTCGATGGCTTTGTAATTGTCAAACGAATGACAGATCGCAGCCTCAAATATCTGGCGTTGATTAATTGCCGGTATTACGGGCTGTTGAGTCGGCAGGACGTCTACAACAGATGAATAAATCTGTGAGCTAGTTTACCAGCTCAGAGATCGACTGCACATCGTTGATGCTATCACTAGCTCCTATATACCCGTGGATACGACGGATGATTCTGAGTTCCAGACAATGGACTACAGGATGAAACCGATGGGCAGGAGGGTGGAGCTACAGAACAAGACGGAAAGGGATCTCTTCGGGAGTTCAGTTCTTTCGCCCAAAACTGCCTCCTTCCTCGAGAAAAACGACTTTATGCAATCAGAACCAGCGGAAGTGTTTTGAACAATGGAGAGGTAATCTTCGATATTTTTTTAATCGTTCGGCCTTTATTCCGCTATGCTCATTGGTGGCGTAGTGACCTTGACTATTATTTTCGGCAGCTGTCCTTCGACTTTCCGATTCGAGAATGTTTACAGGCGGTTATGCACCATATAAATAACTTGTAATTTTCTCCTTGTGGCACACGTCGTTGGAGCGGAACAAAGCCGTTTTTCGTACCCGTCTTCTGGTTCGTCTTGGGAGCAATTTCGGGGATTATCGCGTTATTTTCGGGAACAGGATTTTCCACGTTAATTGTTGCGAAGAGGAGAATCCAAGTTACTGTACTGTAGACGAACCAGTGTATTCTTTCGAAGGTTTACAACAAGATCATGTACTTAAAGAGCCGACTAGTGTTATAAAAGATGGTTGGCCGCAGGATAGAAAGAATCTGCCTGAATAACTGTCAGTATTTTTCAAGGACCGCAATAAGTCTGTTCAAGAACAAGGAATAACCTTCAAATAGAGAAGGACAGTCATTCCGAAAGATTTGCAGCAGGTCACTGAACAAATCCATGTGGCACATGTTCGGGTGAACAGTTGTGTTCGCAGGGCAAATGACTTTCACTACTGGCCAGGCTTGTCCAGTAAGGTAAAGGATACTATGATGAGGTGTGAAATTTCCGGAAGGCACGACCCAATTCAAGAAAAAGAAATGGTGCTGCAGAAAGAACTTCCGGAGAAGCCCGGGCAACTAGGTATCGCTAATATATTCACGCACGGCGAGAAACAGTACTTGATCACGGTGGATATTTCTCAGGTTATTTTGAAATTGACCGGATAAGCAGCACCACCGGGGGTGCAGACGTCTATTAACTGCGCGCTCAATTCGCTCGTTATGGCATACCGGGGATACTTTTCTCCAATAATGGAAGCACATTTATTTGTGCGGAGTTCAAGACGTTTGCAAAAAAATGGGAGCTTGAGCATCCAGCAACCAACCCGTACCACAGTCAGTCGAACGGGGAGGCCTGAGCTGCAGTTAACGCTGTTGAAAAATTGCAACAGATTGCCTAACAGTCAGATGAAGATCAGTGTCTAAAGCTTCTAGAATGAAGGAACATATTACATGAGAGCATCGGATACGGTGCAACGCAGCGAATGTTTGAGAGAATGACGTGGAAAAAGTTGCCGAGGGCACCCGAACGGTTGTGGTATGACACACTGGACGATTCAAACGTTCAGGAGAACGTACAACGATGCAGAATGCAACAAAAATTGTACCACTGTTGTAAAACATGTAACATCACTTAAGAGTAACACAATGCGTACTTTCGGGATACAAAGAAGCAGGTTTCAACGCCCAAAAGACGAGGGACCAGAAGCGACTATTGAAACCGTGTGTATGCACTATGAGGAACGTGTCACCGAGACGAACGACAATGTACTACCGCCCAACGTATGCGGATACACGTCAACCATGCGAATGAGTTCGTTGATCTTTGTTTTTACATAATTTGTAAGAGATTTCGTGTGATACACAACATCGCAGGCCACGCGTCTTTTACGGTCACAACCGAGGCCGTCAAGAACGCGAGGATGAAGATACCCTGGCAGCAGTCATTCAAGGATGGATAAGTTCGGGCGTTCACGGAGGACTTCGAGGACGTCACCGGAGTGAAAGGAGTCAAGGTCGACCGTAGAAAGTTGGCTACTCCGTGGGCAATTGTCAATGGCAGGGCAAAGACGGGGCTGGACGCAGCAGGAAGATGAAGTGAACCGCTGAGAAGCAGACGCTGGCGGCTATGTTTGACAGTTCAACCGACCGCCAGGAGGCTATGCGGCGGCTCAAGGCAGCCAGGATTGGACAAGAAGCGAATCCCTCCGTGTTCGCCGTCAATCTCCAAAGACCACTGGACAGGCACTACCAGAATTGAATCAAAAATAACGACGGAAAATGTTGGCGGGGCAATTTATTGGTCTCCCGATGGCGGTTCACGATCAAGTCCTCACTGCTCACGTCATCAGCTGCATGGACCGCAACAAGCTTGCGAAAGTGACGCGTGAGTTGGGAGTTATGTCCATGGTCTCGGTACAGAAGAACGACAATACGGACAGGAAGACACTAGGAGTGCAGGAAGCAACGGAGCACCTAACAGTGAATGTAGCTGCAATTAGAACAGCATCACGGAAGAACGATAGACAATGAGGCTACTCCAGCTGTGCTGAAATACGACAATGGAAGAAGAAATGTTCAAACTGTCTGTTTAGGAGGTCTGAAAACAGTGTTTAATGGCGGAATTTCTCATTGGGTGGACCAACTAGTAATGTGAGCTATTGAGAGGGGGGTCGTACATACGAAGGCTGAAGTTGATAGGGAGATAAAACGGGGCTTGGTCGATACGAAAACGGCTATTCCGTTGATTGCTCGTGAAGGGAAACAGAAAGCAGAACCGACGTCTATGATGATCGGGACAGCTGGGGTCAGAAACTGCCTGTCAGATTTGAACAACAGAGTTTCTCGAGGCAATGTCATGGAACGTAGCAACGAATTGGTCAGAACACTTGCCGCCCGATGGCAGTCGCAAATACTGTAATCTCTCCGAAAAAGGATGCTGTTTCTCAAATAAATTGAGATAGTTTAGTATTGTCCAGACTATTGTTCTGGTTTCCTCGATTCTGTAGCGCAGTACGTGACAGAAACGTACTGTATAATACCTCTGTGTAATCTATTACATTCAATGATCGGAGAACGTGGATTGTCTGTGCATAAAAGGGGTTGAAGCAACCCTTGAGATTGCCGTGGTGGTAATGGCATAATACGTAATGTGACTGTATGCGTGTCCGTACCTCGTCTATTCCTCTGTCATATGTTTTACGTTTGCGACTAATGAGAGTAAATGAAATGTTAACGTATCGCAACCTATCTTCCTTCGGCACTGATGAAGATATGAAAGGTTAGGCCAACAATGTCTCCGTCAAAGCCCACTGTACGTAAGAAGATTGCGTGAGCAACGCAGCTATTTGTCAGCGCGCACTTCTAAAATGTTTAAATACACGATCACTTGGTCACTCACATGTACCGTTTGCGTAAGTTACACAACATACTCTGTGTGGTAGCGGGGCGCGAAACATGGGGCTTTATTCACCGGAATTGCTGACAGATGGACAACACGAGGTGATCAGAAGGTAGCGTAGACATAAATTATGGAGATCTTCACTAGCTCACTGAACAAAATATTGCTTTCGATTGGATGCGTTGTCGATATAGCAGCGTGATGCATCTACACCGCAAATAGAACAACTGATTATGTTTTAAATCAGTTCCCTTCCACCTTTTGGTCGATTTTTCCACAACAATCCTCGTTTTAGTGAATGACGGCCTCAGCCACGGTACTGATCGATCAAGCTTATGTTGGTTGAGTTAAGCATCTACACAGGAAAGTAAACAGTAAAGGATTTTGGTTTACAGAAATAGAACACCACTAACAATGGTTCACAGCTTTCACATTCCCATAGATTTCACAGCCAACCTCTTCAGAGAAGAGGCACTAGATTCGAGTTTCATCCGTCATCAGTGCATATTCTTGCCACGGCCGGAACTACAACTTCGGCCACGCTTTTATGAAACAAACGCGTTGGTCACAGTGCCATTGACTCCGTATTAGATGCGACTGAACTATTATGTGCAAACGCTCAACCATATTTGCCTGTGAGTAACGCTGATTGTCCCATCATCTTGAGAAGAGGCACAGTAACTATCCTATTAACCCCAATCGGTGATCTCACGACTAGGACTCCTTTCCAAGTTGAAACAACAGAAAACTCTAAACTATTTGAATGGCATTTCAATCGCTAGTGCCCATTAACGCTTGCTATTCTTGTGAGAGGACTTGTCAACCGTTCAGTGTTGCTAACTAAGCAGCGTCTCCTATTTGACAGACAACCTGTTTTCACATTCACCTTTTTACATATCTGTTGCTTAATTTTGGTGTCATCGTTTGTTCTTCCCTTGAACGAAGCTGTGTATATTGTTTTTCAAAATAAACGATATAGTAGTGTGAAGTCAGTGACGCGGAAGTTAACACGGCTGCTTCTTGAATACCTGGTTGAAATTTTAATCTCGGCCGTGGCAAGCATACGTACTAACGACGAACTCGGACACGGGCAGAACCCAAGCACCCTGTTTCTTTTCGAGAGGGGCTGGTTAACACGTCGTTTAAGGGAATGCAAGGGTTACGATCAATTGTAGGTGAGATTCAATCTCTATGCATGAAACTGTTGAGGTAGACGAGAAATCTATTTGGAAGCCAGGCGTGTAAGGCGATGTGTTAAGTAAAATAAGAGAATCATCTTTTTCATTTAAGTTTTAATTCGCACTGTGTTCTTGAACGAGATCAAAGTATCTCAACTTTTGGAACGTACGGCATCGTTATTCCACGCTCATTTGCATAACTGTGAAGGCGTGAGTGGACAAATAACGACAACGTGTACTTTCCGCATATAACGGGGACACGACCACTTTATAGAACTGAATTAAGCACACTATCGGTGGACGTACCCAAAGTGTAACGAAAACAGACAATCCCATTAAAAAATCGGGCAATCACTCCCAACAAGAGCCTCCATGGCGGGTTCCTGACATTGCCTCTAATGTTTTACATTTCCCTGTCGTTCGTATTACTTGACGTTCCGGAAAAAATTAACAGGCAAACGCGCATTACATGGTATGCGAGGATTCTGAACAGAAAATAAGTACACATGTAACACATGAATCAAATATTTTGAAAACATTATTGAACGAAGGAAGAAAGACCCAGGGGCTTTCCAACGGATACTGGCGAGATAGATTCGACTTTTGGAAGACCATTTTTGAACGCGAGTTATAAAGCTGAATAGACAAATGTAAAGCAGGTAGCAAACTGTACGCCTCAAGAGCTTTGGTGGAGTGCGTACACTAAATCACATGAAACCTTTTCAAAGTGAATCAGAAACAGTGGAAGTAACTGAGACTTCAGCTCCCAACGATACGGTTGGTGGTCGGTATCAGTGTCAGTGAACTACCGCGAGTTTCTAAGAGCCAAGGTCTCAATGGAATGGAGTACACGGTTTCATTTGCTCTCGTAAGTCACAGGGTATAAAACATCACGCACCCTCACAACACATCCAGCTTGCTTCATGTGCCTGGTAGTTATGAACGAATCTATGCGGTTTCTTGTGCTGCAGTGAACAATACGAGATGGTTCGATTCTAACGGCGAAGACTCAGTTGTTTGTTCGTAATATGTAGGTATTTTGATGTTGGATATTTGGATTCAGGCCGTTTATGAGCTAGACCGTTAACCCTGATGTCTCTAAACTAAGACTATTTTTCCTTTTGGAGCTATGTGGCAATTCAGTACCGGTATCAACGAAATATATGCTGCTGCTGATACGAATGTATTGTATGGTTACAGGTCCCAGTCTGCACCAAACTGTAACGAATACTCTCGCATAGGTTTGGACAGCCTGGTAATACCGAGACTATAGATACCCTAAGATGCTGCATACTAACAAACGTTTTGTGGTATAAACGCTGAAGTAAGTGGAGTAAATTGTGAACAGTCTACCTCAATATGCAGTGATTCGTTGAAGAGAATGAGAGATAAAAATAGCTAAAAAGATCGATGACAGAAGACTACAAAGAAGTTATTCTCACATCGAACCATGCGGAGCGTATCAGTAATCTGGACTTTCGAAATTGGTTACATAGTGTGGCCTATTACGAAATTGATGGTATTTTGGCAAACTTACAGGGACTTGTAGGGACATGAACACATTCCACTACCAAAGTTGCAACGAGTAGTCCTTAGACTTACTTTCATGTACACATTTGATGTGCGATTTGAGAAGGAAACTTTTTGCGTATGCCTTGCCACAAAAACCGCATATAAAGCGGCGACAGTCTGTAATAGGAAATAGATTATCATTTAGGCCAAATGGAACCGAAGAATATTTGAATTCAACATATGCCATTTCCGAAATGATAGGCAGGAATTGTAAAGCTTTGTGTATGCGAGCTTAACAGTGGCAACATCTCAGGATTATCTACATAATCATACAACGGGAAGTTTACTGGTCATATCAAACGGCAAGAGTAATAAAATGAAGAAACATGCAATAATAAACATTCACGGAGCTATGGTGCACACAAGGAACAAACAGATCGGTTACCTTTGACCAAGTGATGTGGCCGGTACATGATCTCGTGCAAAAAAACGTTCCGTCGATTAGTATCACACGTTTCGCACCTTTTAACTACGTTGCCAACATCCATTAGGAGAGCTAGTTGTTACAAGTTTGGCACCGCTAGGGAAACATCTATAACCATCCAAACTGGTGGGAATATCAAACAATATGTACGATTATTTAAACCGACTGTGAACGAAAATAAGTTCGACCCGCTTCGTCTTAGATGCAAATTGATACTGACACACTCAGAATGGTTCGAGAGCGAATAACCCCAAGATAGGACGAAATAATAGAACATTCGCTTCTAAAAAGCAATTGTCGTCGATGTAAAATTATTTTTTCGACAAGATAATTTGATCACTGACTACGACAAAGACTAATGAAAATGGGAATGTTGATGAAGAAATCTGACAATATTACTTTAATGCGCCTCGTACTCAGATCTGAGTCATGACAGTTAATAAGTGGAAGTCGTCAAAATGCGTGAAAATAGCATTGAATGCATAACACTCATAATCACCACCGTGCGATGCAGAGTTAGGTCAGATTGCGTAAACCAATGCAAAAGTGTTGGGGAATGTGGCCAAATTACCTACGAAGCAGGATCCCATACCCTGGCAAGCACCCAAGGGTCCATGGTCACGTCTCCATCTGGGTTTCGCTGGTCCCATCGACGGAATGTCTTACCTCGTCTTGGTCGATGCATATTCCAAGTGGCCGGAGATAGTCGCCCTTTCTCCGGCGACATCCTTCAACACAATCGCTGCCCTGCGTCGCATATTCAGCCAGCACGGATTTCCCGATATCCTCGTGTCGGACAACGGGACGCAGTTCACCTCTGCACACTTCCAGGATTTCTGCCGCCGGTCGCTAATCCAGCACACTCGTTCTCCACCTTATCACCCACAGTCCAACGGACAAGCTGAACGCTTCGTTGACACCTTCAAACGGGCGTTGCTCAAATCTCGTGGGGAGGGGACCACAGACGAGGTGCTACAGGAGTTTCTGTTCGTCTACCGCACAACACCCAATCCTGCAACTTCCGACGGCCGATCACCAGCCGAAGCTCTTATGGGTCGCAAGCTTCGCACAGTTCATCAGGCTCTCATTCCGACGAATGAGCCAAAACAGGTCTCCGGCTCAAACCTCAACGACGGTTTCGCCATCGGAGAAGCCGTTTACGCTCGCGACTATCGACCAGGTCGCAACAACTGGACAGATGCAACTGTCAGTGCTCGTCACGGAAATGTGCTGTATGATGTTTCCGCCAGTGGCACAATATGGGAACGTCACCGCAACCAGTTGCGCTCTCGACACACGAATTCGACAACCACAGACGACCAGCAGCCGCTTCCGCTGGATGTCTTGTTGGACACATTTGCAATGCCGGAGGCAGCCACTTCCAACATTCCGTTGTCTCATGAGGAATTCGCCACCAGCCTCCTACCCAGACGTTGGACCGATCGCAACAGACGTCCACACCGTCCTATGCAGCTAGACCCTCGTGCCAAGTGCTACGGATGAGTGTCATCTCAAACGGGAGGTGTTGGGGAATGTCTATTTTCCCCAAAAATGATTTATTTTTCGAGATATTATCGAAAAATAAATTGAGATTTTGAATCTTACTTTTTCGCGCCACAACGTGCCAAAACTCAATTTTGGCGCACGTTTCTCCGGCGCCTGTGATTGGCCTATCCCACTTTTAATGCACCAATTCAAGTGGGATTCTTCAAGGCCATAAAAAGGCTATATATATGCAGACGCTCGTCTGCATTGTTACCTTTGGTTTGAGAGCAAATACAATCTCTGCTAAAGGTCACGGTCTTCTGTGTTGTTCTGGGGTTTCCGGGTATTGCCAAGCTCAGTGCTACGTTTTCGTGATTTGTATTGTCGTGTGCTAGACAATCTGATTATCGTTTGACCAGCGGGTCATAACAAAAAGGCTACTCGAGTCTTGATGCAACAGATTCCGGTTGACGAGCCAGTGTTGCTATTGGTGATTCATGTTGCGAATTGTCACACAAAATTTATGACGTAACCGTTTTCTCATTTAGTCGAAACAGAGAGAAGACATATATCACGAGATGTTGACATTTCGATTTACTTTCATCAGTCGCCAACGTAAAACCAGCAAATTTTATACAAACTGCGTATAACAACAACAATTGAGCGAACCAGCCACATATTTCTGACCTTTCAAGCGCTACTAGTTCAATCTATTCTTCTCAATATCAAACATATACGGCCGACCTACCAATGATCATGCAAATAGTTGTATACCTTTAAAGGGTCGAGGTGCTCGCATCTGATCCCAATAGAGATGCGATGAGATACTGGCATCTGAACTCACTTTCGACGTCAGAGTGGATTATCGAACGGTTTATTGTGAACCAACATGAAGCGGCTAATATTTACGACTTTCTAACATTATACCGATTGCATATAGACCAGTGTGGATGAGAACTTTGTTTCAAAAAGCCAGAACTATTTGAACGGCAGAGACACTTTACGAAGAACAGAAGTTCACTAAGAGATAACGTAAATTGAGAACCACTCCGACAGACCTCAGTCAGCCTGTATAAAAGACACTCGTTTCGCAGTGGTCAACACAGTTGCTTCATGAAAGCATGACCGGAGTTCTAATCCCGGACGTGGTGAAGATAGGTACTACTGACGAGTTCTAGCATAAGTGGAACTCAATTTCAGTGTTCCCTTTTGAAAGAGGCTGACTGGAAAGTCTATCTGAGTGCGAAAGCTGCAATCAACTGTGAGCGATACTCAACTCGCGAAGTTATTAAATAGTTTGAACCATAAGCCGACTTTGGCTTTGAAACGCAACAGTCTAGCCGTACACTAACATATACTTTCATGATGGGTTCGGCCTCCCATCGCAACAAAAACCCGCAACCGAACAGTCTGCCTCGAATATGGTATACAAGCGCCACTGCAATTTGCACAGAATAACTAGATCGGTGCTTAGAATAATGTATCGCTAAACAAATTCCTAAATGATCAGCATCGAAAATACAAATAAAAAGCTGTTGTTTCAAGTAACCAAAAAGAGCTCGGTTTCGTCGTTCGCCAAACATACCTTAACAATAAATCGTTCGGTCGACCCGGCCAACTCATCCAAGCTATTGCTATGCAACGTTGAGAAAATGACAAGGGTTGTGGTCAAATGAACAGTAGCAGTCAGCTTTGAGCGTACAAGAAACTTTGATACAACTAATCACAATAGGAAAGCTGGCAACGAGCGCTTCAGGAGAACGTGCACTGGAATGTGGAATCCAGTTGTGGCAAGCATGTACACAACTGACGAGCTCTGGCGAGGGCGAAACTTGAGGGGTATTGATTTTCTCTGTGAGAAGTTGGCTGGAAAACCTACCTGAATACGAGGGCTGCAATGAACTATGAAGGAAATTCAAGCTACAGAAATCATTCTGTTTGCCACGGAATTGACTATATCGTTAGAACATGAGAGAAGAGAACTGCTTGACTGGTCTGTTCACTTGCTGTTGCTATATAATTCATACAAATTGCTAGTTATACTGTGGTGACTGAAGAAAGTAAATCCAAACGTTAGAATCTTGCGACGAACGTAACCTTCGTGTTATGACAAACTCCAATAATGACCCAAGCTGGGCTTATTGTCAGAGGGAAATTCAGTACTCTACTTCGGTTCCGAGTGAAAGGTGACTGTCTAACGACAATGCTATAGACTGAAGGTCTGTGCGCGTTAAGCCTAATGATGAAGTTCTTTTTCAAATCACTGAGGCGAATCATTAGGACGGGATATCCACATTAGTAAAATCGGTCGCAACAGAGAAAACTGTAGCAGCTGTGGTCTCCGCCGAAGGGATGACTGAGTTTTGCTTTGCCTCACTCAACAAGGCATGATCTCGATACCTCCTGAGCTGTCAGTGTTAGTAACGAAACAATGACTTCCTTGTTTGGTACACATAGTACTCTGACAAATTTACAGGTCACGTGTTCAACTAGGATGCAACTGTGTGATAAGTGATTGTTGAACAGTCACAAGACTCCGATCAATAAGATCGATAGGCTTATGTTGATCGCCTTCGTATCCTGTCGAAGTTTGTGAGGGTAGTAGTTGAGACAGTAGGGGTAAAATACATATGCTTCTAGCACTATCGAGAGATGATCCCACACAACCGAAGGCAATTAATTTCCTTAACACGATGAGCACAAAAATCAGAGAATGAAACGGAAGTCTTTTAACTGTCAAGAAAACAATCACTCAGGACATACGACAAACTGAAGCTTAGGAACACAAGAAAACAGAATCTCGAGATATGTTAACTCGGTGACCCGCAACGGCAACATATATTACGAGAAATAAGGACCCCACTTTAACTCACCACGATGAACCAATGCCAAGTGGTTTTGGAGGCTACTTTCCGAGTGGCAAAGTTTGTGACAATAGGTGCAAACGAATCTGCAATCCCCGCGTCCGGATACAGGTTCTGAAGTCTGAAACAAGGTAAACGAGAACACTATTGTTCACAGATGAAAACCTGTCAGACAAGAGCAAGCAAGCTTCACAAAAGCTGAACTATCCTTCACTTGCTTATTGCAACAAAACAACGTAAAAATGGCTAAATACAAAAGTTGCCACGAGCTTTCGATGCTCTTAATATGCACGAGAAACACAGCACAGTTGATGACGATTTAAAATTAAATAACTAGCAAAATATATAACGATTTAAAATGAACCAATTAACAAGGTATTACAGTATACGTTGTACACGTTATTCTGTACCGTTTTATACGGTTACGCGATTTTCATTATTTGTACCGACAGCATCGTTTTAGTAGCGTGCTTGTCGTGCGTTGTTTGAAAGTATAGCTTGCTCCAGACGTGGCTTGCGTTTTTTTCGCTGACCGTACTTTGACGATTGATAGTGGTGCAACGCGCATGCTTAGTTTTGTGCTTAGTGATGGAACCAACCGAGCTTTGAACAATGCACCGTTTCTCTAATCGTTTCTGTGGCCACTGGGTATCTTAAAGACTGTTCTTTTAATGCAGTAGATAACAACGCATCAGCAGCTGGCATGCGACCATGGCTGGCCAGCTTACACACTGCAAAGCAAACAAGCTCCTATGTGACACAAAGCCACATGTGGGTCGAATATTGCCAGGCTGTCCAGACCTAAACGGTAGTCCAGCTCGATTCCGCTAACGTGAAATTGTTTGTCAAGCGTCGTTACCACTAGAGAACCGTGTGCTCATAGAACAATAAGTCCCGAACCGGAGTAGATAAAATTCTCGTAACAAGAAGAGTAGGAGAGAACCCGAGGAGAACAAAAATCACTAAGACAGTGACCACCTTGAAAGTAACATATGGTCACAAGCCAATATTTGAATGCTTAGATGGGGGCAAGGCGGCACTTGCGAACTGTCTTCTTTATGATTGTCACTAGTTCACTCCGTAGAAGCCTCGGCAACTCATGGTTCCTAATCGGCAAGTAGCTGTTTAATTTCTCGTTGACAAGATATTAGCAGACTGTCGTATTTATCACCGGCAAGTTGAAGATTCTGTAGATAACGCACGGTACGGTAGAGTAGGTTCGCAGTTTTGAAATGCGGTTTCGTTCCTTCAATCGATGCATTTGGATTGTGAAAATGAAATTGTTTTGTAATCATGACAAAAAACTCGCCAACCATTCGCCTCATTGTTCAACCGTTGATGCCGTAAAACAAGCGCGATTGGACCAGTAATATATCAAGTATCTTCGACTGCCATCGACCACGTCTCGTAGTCGCAGAGCAAATATATTCTGGATGATCTCATCAAAGTACGAAAATACACAGTCTTAAATATATATAAATTAGCAATAGACCGGTGTAATGTAAATTAAAGATCACCGGGATACTGCAATGCACTACCGTGAACCAAGCAGGAAGTCAATAATAAGCAAGCTCTCTTGTAGACGACTAAGCCAAGAACGGAGTGAAACCAACCTTTAATTCAGTGAGATCGTCCGAAACAGTTGCGTTTTCTTGACTTATAACCACGGGACAGACTTGATGAACGAAAGTTGTGCCCGGATTGCCTTGGGAGTTGGACATGTCCAATCTCAAGACAACGTCCTCATCACCTTTCAAAAATGCTGTCAACATGGGTTAGACAAAACACAGCATGTTATGGTTAGTGGCACGCTAGGAGTAGCAAGATTGTTTATTCAACTGAAGAAGACTTTCTACATCAGGGCCCGATTTAGTCAACTTATTTCTCTTACTGTACGGACAACTTAGATAAACAGAAACTGATATGACCATGAATGTTTAAGCGTTTAAGGAAATCAACACATATTTGCCAGACAATATGGATAGGTAAATTAAATACGGTATGACCGACTGCTGGAGTGGATAGGGAAGCATAGCACGCTGTGTCAGCTTGAAGCGGGAGGAGACAGAACTAACCTTAGAAATGAGAGCGACAAACAAAACGTACGTACACAGAAAGATAAATCCAGGAGAGGCAGATAAACAGACGGAATTAGACAGCGTATCGCAAGGGGCTATGACATGCGGGAGCACTTCCGGAGATCAGGACGGAAGATCAAGCAGGTGGAATCAGCCGATCTTGTTAACAGAGCTATCGATGACCGCCACCTTCTAACAATTGTGCGGATTTGTCTAATCATACGCGGTTACATGAAGCAATGTTTAGGAATCACTTAATATGAGTAACATAAGGACGAATCATCGCAGATGATGTAGTACAATTACCAGGGTCACTGGCGACATTTCCACGGTACGGGACAACGTTGTCACTCACATGATCAGAGTAGCTGATGGTGAACGACAAACAGTCGCAAGTAGATTGTTTGTAATGACGAATACAGTCATATTTCATTCAGTCTCTTGATAACGTTTCGAATGCTAAAGTTAAGTTCAGTTTATTTAGTGGCTTGTAAACTGTAAGTTATTCGCGGCAATGCAGCACACGTGAGCATACACATGCTGGAGACTAAAAGTAATCCAAATCAAAACAAGTGTAGGAGTGATAGGCGGTACAGTTACTGCCGAGCCTTTTCGAGTCCAAAGCTCACTTCGTTGAAAGCTGACTACCGGTTTCCATGTAAACACACCAAAAAGAACGAATGTAAAGTGCTTCCAATGCAGTATAACATAAATCACTGTACATGTGCATTGCTTTTAAAAGTTATAAATGACCTTGAAGAAAAATGAAAGATCTATGATCTCTCGAGATATGCTTCGTGTAGTCTAACTGCCAACAGCTGTGACAAACGAGACACTTAAACCTCACAGAGGAGCTTGTTCTATCTAAAAATGATCTAAATTTGCAAAGACTGTGCCCGAATAAAAGATAGGTTTTCATCTCATTTTCTATAACGTTGTCGCTGATAATCTCCTGAACATATAAACCGGATTAGAACCTGCATAACTGCAAGCAAAAATTCAGCCGATGTAAAATATTGGGCTCTAAAAAAAACACGCCTCCCCAAAATTTTAGATTTGCTGTAGTGAATAACAGTCTGCCTGGCATTTCACAATCTTAGAAATGCCTCTGAGGTCTAGTGCTCGTTGTATTTATGAGCTACTGTGAGGTACGTCACAGCAAATGCCACTTGAATGGTCTATGATGCTCGGGTCCAGCAACAGTTGGAGTGTGGAAGTTTCAAACTAATGGACTTGTGTTCTGAGCAATTTTAGAGCATAGGCTAAACTGCAATGCATGAACGGTTTCTAAGAAGATAACTGCTGCAGCCTGTAGCAATGCATTTCAGTAAGGTGGGGAACGAAGTGACTAAGCATCAATTCATGGTCCGAACCTAGACACGTGCATCCAGAGGGTCGACAATCCTGAACAAAGCCACGTCATTAACAGTTGTCAGTGGTATATTAACAGGACATGCTAAGTTATATATAGTTTGAATGTTATCGAAATACCTGAGTCCAAACAACAACAGTTAAGGCCACCGATGCTCAAACTCACTAACCCAAGAATGACAGGCTGTAGGATTATTTATGGGCTAGTTCGAACCTTAAGCAGTCTGTCTGAGCTCGGGCCTGATTCCAGCATTGTGGTAGTAGTGGGGGAAAACTTGCTACCTAAGCGTAACTCCATACCGTCCAGACGGAAATATCATAGTCAGATAACACGACAAATAGCGCCCATGTATAGACCTGAAAAGAGTAACAGAATCCGCGTGAATGGCGATAGCCTAACATACAGTAAAAACAAACGGAAACAATTGGATATCTAAAATTTATCAGAACAGAACCCTCGAAGCAGATTGCTGATAAGAACTCAGTGGATCAATTTAACTAGAGGGTGAATTTACCCTCAGCCGAACATATAAACGCGGCCATGTGATCACCTAAAACATGCAACCGGGATCGGGTATGGTGAGAACACCATAAGTTCATTGCGTTGACAGCTGACCACGAGTTTATACCTTTCCAATTTAAAATGTCAACAGGGGACGGGTCGCACGGCTAATGTGTGCATGGGTAGGCTAACAGACACAGGGATTGGTTGGCTCTTACGAAGTGGGAGGACACAAATCCGCCGGGAGCAAGGAATAAAGAATGTCAGCACGCCTGGATCCGAGGGTGCAAGCTAACAAGTATGCCGCGAGCACTGAGAGACTGGATGTGTTCGTACGACGTAGAACGCACGCGGATAGCACATCTGACAAACCGGTCTTCTGTCAGTGGGTACATGATCGACCCACTACTCAGACTGGCATAGGCTTTGGTCTTCGTCGTCGTTCGAATGGCCGGAGATATCGGGCAAGCCCTGTCTTGGGTGCAGGAGCGACTGCTTTCTGAACAGCAGTTTCACGGCTGTCATGACAGCTGAAGGCATGGCTGAAACACTGAAAGTAATACTGATCGTCCTTGACGTGTGGATCTGAAAACAAAATCCGGAGTCCGAACCAAAGGGATGGACCAAGAAGCAGGCTTTCTTACCGAATCGAGTTATCGAGCGACCTCAAAAAATCATTGTAACCACAGCCATTCTAGCCGAAACGGGGGGACGGACAGGCATTTCAAGTTAGGTTACTCGGCTCCATCGGCCCAGCGTTTTGGCTACCATGATCCACGTTCGATAACACCTAGTTGATCACACACGTCTCTGAAGAATTTTCAACGCATCAAAGACAATGTTGTACTGGGAACCAGCATGCACCGCTCAGTGCAAACAGACGAACTGTAATTACTATATTTTCCTAACGGGTTAGGCTATCACAATAATTCTTTCATCGAACGATTGATAATAAAATGCTGCATTCATGACCGACACACAGTTTCAAACTACCAAAAGGGTACTAGAAAACTAACAACTTCGTCATAAAATTTGAAGCACATCATGCAATGTTTTTAGACTTACCTTGTTATTTTTGGACTCTGACTTGACGTTTTATAGCCATGCTACCACGACAGTAAACGTCGCTTGGCATCTTCCAGTTTTGCGGCCTTATTATTGGGATGTATTGTCCCACTTCATGTCAACATGTCTTACCTGAACTTGTTATCCACGGGTGGACACCGTGGTGAAGACAGTTTGTTACGTTATTGAGATCGGAATTGACAACTCATTCAGAAATGTTCAATTTGAGATGCGTTGTTCTCTGGACACCTGCATTGTCTCGAAAAATGCCGTGTGTGAATTGGACTTAGCTTATTTAATCCATGCTGGAACCAGATCACACTGGTCGGCTATGACTAGGAAATCGGTGTTGCTTTCGGGGAAACAGCTATCGCCGTGGACGATCGGTATTACTTTCAGTGTTTCAGCCATGCCTTCAGCTGTCATGACAGCCGTGAAACTGCTGTTCAGAAAGCAGTCGCTCCTGCACCCAAGACAGAGCTTGCCCGATATCTCCGGCCATTCGAACGACGACGAAGACCAAAGCCTATGCCAGTCTGAGTAGTGGGTCGATCATGTACCCACTGACAGAAGACCGGTTTGTCAGATGTGCTATCCGCGTGCGTTCTACGTCGTACGAACACATCCAGTCTCTCAGTGCTCGCGGCATACTTGTTAGCTTGCACCCTCGGATCCAGGCGTGCTGACATTCTTTATTCCTTGCTCCCGGCGGATTTGTGTCCTCCCACTTCGTAAGAGCCAACCAATCCCTGTGTCTGTTAGCCTACCCATGCACACATTAGCCGTGCGACCCGTCCCCTGTTGACATCTTAAATTGATATCAAGACATCTTAAATTGGAAAAGGTAGTCTCTGAAATACAACATACGTTTTAATGAACTGTGTCGGAACGAGAGTTATGCAGACACGATTAATTCAGAATACGACAGTTTGAGATGCTTATATCAGCTTGCATTCTAAGTATAAGCAACGAGTCACAGAAGCCAGAAACTGAGTCGAAGGTAATGGGGCCTAATAGATCAGCGCTACTAAAGTTAACAATGTTCTGTAAGGTGAGAATTGGGAAGTATCTAATGGATAAGGTGGAATGAGTGAACGCGGACTAGATTACAAACGTTTTTGAGATATCGATACACAAACTTATTTGGCACGTGGAAAGCTTGTGTTACTTTGCTTACCATGATAAGTGGTGGAGGAAAGCAAATCACCAAACTCGTCAAAGACCAATCTCTTAACAGCGGTCCCTCTTTAAGAATAAAAACACAAAACTGATCACCTGCAAACACAAGTAGGTGAGTAAAAAGGGAGCAAAGAGAAAAACATAACCCATTAACAAAGCGGAAGGGGGTTAACATAATGAACCCTATCAGATGATCGATGTTAGGGGATTTCCCCACGATCCGAGCTAACAGCTCTGTAAAGGCAATAGTTAGCCAATTTGTTTTAACCTGAGGATGCGATAAAAACACTGATCTATTTCCAACGAATGACGAGTGCATCAGGCCGCCGAAACCAAATCAAAGTGGAATATACTCCATTTATGACCGCAGTAGATGATGTGTGGGCTGTTAAGATCAACCTTCTGGCGGCCGGTGATCTCTGTTTGGGTAGGCTATTTTTAATACCGGCTGTCCTCCCACAGAATGCAATATAACGCTGTAATTTTAGGAATAGTTGGGTTGAATACCTCATTAATCAGGTATTTTTGTGTAGTGAGCAACACTACTCAAAATCTTGCGACCTCAGCCGCCTTTGGTCAAAGAGCTTTGTATCAGTCAGTCTGACAGGAATATACTAAGATGGACCAAGGAATTAATCAGTGGTCCTCAGAACAAATGTACGACTAACATCAAATCACCATCACGAAGGAAAACTTAAACAATATACAACCAGAATGCCACAAAGCTCACCGTCTGTCTGGCCAGTGAATAGATTCTGGTAATTGTTGGATGCAATTGTTGTCATAGACTACAAGGGAAAAACATCGATGACGGGTAACGTTTTGAAATAATTGGAGACAGATCCGACCCTAAAAACGAGACATTAAAATAAAATAAAAGTTTACAACTGCGTGGACTCTGAGGATGGTGATAATAGACGCCAGCCCTCGAGGTAACTTCAAAAGGTGACATTCGAACACGAAGGAGAAGGATCGAATAAAGGATAGTTAGGTTCAGTTTTGGACTTTACACTAAAACAGTGCACAATGTCATCAGAGATCGAGTTACATGAAGGTTGCATATTTTCCCATTAGACGCACAGAAGCCACTGCGTTTATAGGAAGCAGTGTTCGAAGGAGCACTGGCTAGAACCTGAGATACTGAAACTGGGAGAACTGAAATTCGTTGTAGTCAGTCGACTGTAAGCCCATCAACCAGAATTTTCAACTAATGAAGAGAGTATTCAGTAGAAGTTGGCTATATAATCAAGCTGACAAAACTGTTCAAACCCATAATAGAAGACATATTTTGTACTGTTATGTCATGATTTGACTCACCTTAAGTTATTTCTAATCAGCGAGCATTATCATTACGAACATTAAAACGACAGCGGGTTCATAAAGATACTACACGGCTCTACAACCACGTAGCGAAGAGCGCATACCAAACAAAAGTAACGATGAAAGCAAACCATCAGAGTTAGAATCTAATCAGGTCATCGAGAGAAATCTATCGGTAACTGATGGAGGATCACTGCCAAGCAACCTCGTAACAAAATGGGTATCGAACAAGACTAATTAAACGCAAACTGTAAACGAGCTCCCTCGTAGTCCAATATTACCGCTTGAAAAACGTATAAAGACTGCAGAGTTTGTGTTCAGACCATTATTCATTACCTGCAAGAGCAAACCTTTGTCACTTGTAAATTGGGTGCGCAAACCGGCACCCTCCTCTGTCACATATGTGGGTCCGAAATGACAACAGCATTGTCACAGACGGAAAGGTTGCCCACACTGGAATCTGAACAAATGCCGGTCTGCTTCAAAGTGTCTATGCGTTTCGGTGGCAACCCAGAGCTAGACACACACGAGTTGTCGGAGTCAGCCATACGGAATTTGCCATTAGACTAACCTCTGCTCCATCGCACAGTTTAGCTTCACATTGGGTACGCCCACCAAAAGTTCTACAATCGAATGGTTCAAACTGTGAGTTGTTTCACCGTGTTGTGAACCAGAGACTTTCTGGATATCCCCTCGAAATACTAGATGCGCATCGGTCAATATCAGACAACAGTATCATCAAGCGTGTCTTTTCCTGAAGTGCGACTTCCTATAAAGTTTATGAGGCGATCGTGAAACCTGGTGGTAAAAGATGTCACCGAGATAGAGCCGGTAGCTACATCTAGAAATTCCCAGAAGTTATTCCACTTTATTCGGGTCACCGGCGCCAAACGGTTCGCTGTCAGCAAAATAATCTGCGAAGTAGACGGTTTTCTAGAATATAACCTGCAAATACATCCAGAAGGCTGAATCACAATTCAACTGACTCCCTATTCCAAGTATTTCGATTTTTAGGCCGGGCTGCGCACCATGGTTTGTATCCACAGGCTCTTCCACAGAGGCGGGAATTCGGAGACCTCAAATTTCAGGTGACCGCAAAGCCCTCACCTCAGATTATCTTCAACTGGCCTCTTGAAGATAATGAGAATGCGTTCACGAGAGCATTACTTATCATTATCATCATCATAGACAGCAGTACATCAGCGACAACATTAGTAACCCTGATCATTAATTTGGATAATAGAGAAGGTCCTGGGACAACCGATAGTTAACCCACGCTTAAGAAACGCCAGCGCAATGTTCATCAACGACTAAGGAATCAGTCTGATTTTCGCCGCATCCGCGCTGTTAGTGTACGTAATGCTTCAAGTACAACCTGAAAGACGTGAACAGCAATCGCGCCGGACGTGGATGTACTGATCAGATCCTTAACTTCCATCAGCTGTTCGAAAAACCCCACGTCTACTATCGGCCTACAATGGTTGAGTAGTGTTCCTGAACGAAACAACAGCCTTCAATCATACAGACATAGCTATTGTTGATACTATATGTCAAACAGTGGGACCCCTGATGAGTAAGTGTCTAATCTAAGTCTAATACGGCCAGGTCTAAGGCTGAGTTAGAATTTACGACAAACCATCACCAGCACTCTTCAGCTTCAACGAGGTGAGACAAGACCGTCCAATCTAAATTGTACAAAGCTCTGAGTAGTCTTACAAGTGATATGGTAGAATTACTCTTTGGAAACGAAAGTGCGGATTTAAGCATCAGTTAAGCATCAGTGTGATCCACTGATGTATTGCTGTTTATGATGATGATGAAACTACACCGATGACACTGCCTTGTTTCGTGACAAATAAACAGACGGTTCGGGAGGTCCAAGACCGGCTGGCGACTGAAGCATCATGATCCCTTAGTTGACACACTTGAACTTCCTTACTGGAATCCGGAGTACGATCACGCTGTTTTTAAATGAGCGTGAATGGACAAGGTAATTGCGTCAATTGCCCCTTAAAAATACTGAGATTTAGCTTATCTTGTAGGGCTAACCAATTTAGTCACTTCGAACGACTAAATATTCCAAACCGTAACCAACTGTGCATGACCCACGCGATACGAGACAGGACAACAGAGAAAGCAGACACCAGTCTACCAATAACGTATGCATTCACCTGAACCTCCGACTTTACAAGAGCAGCGGAAGTACAGTTGCATTTGCAACTACCACAGCAGACAGTAGTGGTTCTCACCCACTTGCTTGGATGCCATACAACTACGAAGGAAAGAGAAAAACCTAGCCAAGAAGAAACAAAGGGAAGGGGGAGTTGTCTTTTAAAAGTAACTGTGTCGAAGTCCAAACACTCAACATCAAGGTGCCTACACTCTGAAAACAGACAGCCGACCTACAGGCGAAAGTAAAGCGTCATCAGCAGCAGAGTTTTCCTTAGAGTTTTTACTGCTCTGTATCATTAAATGTTCCCGCCTCGAAGACAACTCAGCCAAACAACGATAACATTCACACCACTGGATCCGACTAGACGTTATTCCATCTAAAGTTTACAGACACTTCATCTATGAATCTTAAGGGCCCCGGCCCGGAAGACGAAATCGACCTACAGTGGCCAACCCCTTGGTGAACGACTTCAACTCTCTACGGCATCATTATGTCTACCTCGCACCTTATGCCAGTCAGCCGCACCATCGGCAAAGAGTCTTCGGTGTGACGGACGACAAGCTGATAACCATAGTACGTTGCCTAACCATCTAAGTATGTGCAAACGTAAAGATTGAACAAAGAAACTCGTTTGGCAATCACTACCAAGTATTCGCCTCCTAACTTCCTCGTGGAGTACAAGTCAGTGTCACCCGATGCAACTGATTGAGCGTAGAAATCGATGGTCAAATACCTAGAAATTGTTCAGGTCTCCCACTCTGAACTGCAACGTTCCACAATTGTCAAGTAGCACAGCTCTCACAGTCGCCTCACACAGCTGAACCCTAAGCTTCAGAGAGATTCCCCTCCTTCAGCAGATTTTGGATCAGAAAAAACACCTGTCTTGAACACAGGAGCTTCTATTTTATCCTTTACACTTCTGCCATTGTTAATGCTATTGTCCAAGTGCGCGAACCGGTCAACAACCCTCAGGACCTCAATATCCAACATTAAGTCTGCGTAATCAAGACAGTCTTGTTAAAACACGCACATTCTAAAGTATTTAGTAGAGTGCGAAATAGCGTTTAACAGTGTATGTGCTGCTTAGCAACCGTCAAACAACTTGCTATCAACATAATCAATATCAGTCTGCCTTCCACTGGCTGTTTCCAAACCAACCCTTGTGAATGCCGCAGACAGCCCTCCAGAACATCGTCCGTTACAAAGTTAAACCAAAATGGCAAAAGTGAATAGCCTTGATGTATACTGCTCTTAGTGGCGTACCGGCCAGATAGTTTATCGCAAGCTTTCACCTGAGCTTAGGTGTGAGAATGAAGCGCTAAAAGTACGTCCATGTACCTGTTCGATACGCTCCCACGTTTAAACGACTCTAAAATAATTGCGTTCGGTTGATCCAACTCATCGAAAACAGAAGGAAGACAAACGTAGCGGGATGTTGTCATTTCGATTTATCTCAGCAACCGCATACCGAATACAAAGGCGCATGACAACAAAGTGGAACAGTGAATTTCGGGTCAAAAAGCAGCTACCACGGAAGATGGACTGTGAATAATTAACTGTTGCGCACACAACACCAGCTGCCCTTGTTTGATGAATGCAACTCTACTGATGCCACAATTTGGGTGTTTGGGTACCGTAGTAACACAGGCCAAGACAACTGGTAAACATTGGCGCCTTTAATGTCCGCACTATCCGACAAATCGGTCGGCAAGCTGCTCTGGCTAACACTCTCTCAAGTCTGGGTATTGATGTGTGCTGTGTGTCGGAAACGCGAGTCTACGATTCTAGCACGGTTATCCATTTGAGCTCACATCTAGATAACTGTCCACCCAAGCGCATTTCTCTCAGGGTTTCTGGTGATGCCGAGGCTGAATCTCGCGGTCAAGCTAGGGTGGGAATCGCATTGAGTTCCAGAGCACAGCAATCCTTGCTCCAATGCATCCCAGTGAACAGTCGCTTGTGCGATGGCAGACTCAATACGTCGGTAAAGTCTATCGACGCAAATCAGAAAGGCATTGTGTATTCATCATATCGGCGTACGCTCCAACGGACAGTTGTTCAGATGCTACCAAAGATGTGTATCAAGACGCCCTCGTTGACCTCGTTGACATACGCTCGTAAATGCAAGACACCTAAATAGCCTTCGAGCGATGAGGATGTAAAGAACGCATGTCAAAAGGCGTTGGTGAACAAGTTGCTCAGTCCGAGTTAGGTGAAGGATCCTAACGAACACTGGGAACAAATCGCCGAAGCTTCGAAAGCATACTGTGAACAGGTATGTTCCGAAGGAGCTGTTCAGTTGCGACAGAACTGGATTTCCATCACGTCGATAAACCTCATGAACAAGCATCGATTGATTCCACCTGGTTCTGAATATGATGACCACCGTCGAGAACTGAAACACTAGCTGACTAAAAGTTTGCGCAAAGAGCGTGAGCACTACTTGGTCGAGTAATCGAAAGAGATGGAGAAAGCCTTTTTATCTGCGAATAGCAGAAAGCTTTTTTCCCTGATTCGTGGTTGTACTGGCCGTCAAGTCGGTGTGAGGCCATATACGAAAAAGCTCGTTCACCTATCACCGGTCAATCTCACCGACTTGACAAGTGGG
>LUCH01004601.1:0-16890 GCA_013368495.1 Paragonimus heterotremus | reverse complement strand
CATCAAGACTGGGGCACTTCAACTCCTACTTTCTTCATTGCAGGTTATCCAATTGAGACTGTGGACAGGTGCACATACTTGGGTAGCACTATCTCGTCAGCCTGTAATATTGCTGATGAGATATCAGCGAGGATTGGAAATGCACGAGTCGCCTATGCCAAACTGCGCCATCTGTGGCGTCGAAAAGACGTCCGGTTGTCGCTGAAAGGAAGGGTATATAATGCCTGTGTGCGCTCCATTTTGCTTTATGGTTCGGAAACGTGGGCTGATCGCGGAAAAGATATTAACAGGCTTGCTGTATTTGACCATCGTTATCTTCACCAACTGGCCCATATTAAGTGGACTGATTGCGTGAGCAATATGGCAGCTCGCCGACGCGTATTCCGGAATGCCCGGGAAGCGCGATCAATTGGTCAATTGATCACGGTACACAGCTTGCGTTGGTTGGATCACGTACTCCGTGTGCGAGCTGAGCGTTTACCGTACCGGGCCTTATATATTGAGACCACTAACAGTTTAGGAAAACCGCATGGTGGTCAACCAATAAGGTGGTCACAAAATGTGAAAATCCGGACTACTCCACTGAACAAAGTGAATAGCTGTCGCCTGCCTGGCTGGAATCCTCGTGATCACTCAAATCGCTGGTTAGAGACACTATCCGAGATGTCGCAGTCAATGGCGTACCTGCATCCATACCATTTCTACTTCATCCTCTTAGTCTCCTGTTATTAATTTTTGACTTAGTATTGTTTTCTTTCAGGATATTGCACGTCACTGTTGAGCTGTGCGGCGGCCCGAACCACAGTACCCTTTGGTCAGGCTCGTGGTTGTTATGATGATGATAATACGAATAATAATAATTGTCAATGAATTTTCCCGCTTCCCTTTTGTCTATCCCTGTGCCGACACTTCCTCCTCTACAGTGTTTAACTGCCTTACCAATTTGTTTTCCATTATTGGTTAGGCTTCATTCATTAGTTCTGATCATGGTCTTGCTTTCATGTCGAATGAATTACTTGCGTTCCTCCACAATAAGGGTATTGCAGCCAGTCGTACCACAACCTATAACCAACAGTCAAAGAGGCAAGTTGAACGTCTAAACGGTATCATATGGAAAACTATACTATTGATACTCAAAACAAAAAGCCGTGATGTTGAACACTGGGAAACTGTGCAGCCAGATGCGCTTCATTTAATAAGTTCTTTACTGTGCACTGCAACCAATTGTACTCTACACGAACGAATGTTCTATCATAACCGTAGAACTTCTACGGGTCTCTCTTTACCAAGTTGGTTGGTGAACTCCGACAGTCCTCCTTCGAAAACAAAACCGGACGTCGAAATATGATCCGTACGTGGAGGAAGTTGAGTTGGTAGAATCCAATCCAACATATGCTCGCGTCCGCCATCTCGACGGCCATGAAGACACAGTATCTTTACGCAATCTGGCACCAGCTGCAGAAGATACTGCAATGACCGACGAAGTAGAATTAGATAAGAACAATGAGGTTCCTCCGGTATCAGTATTTGTGGAAATCCTAATACTGATACCAATAGTCACGACGTCTACGAAAATCTTGAGTCAGCAACAGAGAATGAGATCCTACGTTCTGAGGTGTCGAGAGGTATAATACCTGTATCACATTACTCATAGTTTGTGCTCCATGACACATGAAAGTCTTGCCGAATTTACTTCTAGAGGGAGTTAATGTTATGCACTTGTATCTTTTCTTTCGTCTGCATCATTCATAACGTTCCTTATTTTGTATTACAGCGATATGGCTTGTATACATGTTGAATAAAGCCTATTGTTTTGGCAACTCATCATTCCCTTTCAGTAACAGTTCACTGAACGTACGTTCTGAATCACTACAACCGGGTTTTGCGTTCGGTTGCTCATTTAGCTGTCCGTTCGTTCAGCAGACTTAATCAACCATTTTAAAGGGTGTTCGGCCATTCGTTGACGCAAACATCGATCTGTTCTGTCGATACAGTTGTCAAAGCAATCGCAGGTGAACTGATAAACGGCGTGTGACACAATAGTTAGGTGCATTACGTCTTGCGTTTCCATAACTAACTCCCAGAGTTGACGACAAGAGGCACAATTCAGATGCAGGGTATGTGCGATTCACAGCTGACTGGAGCTGATGACACACTATAACGGACAAACAGTCTCCTCTGAACTGTAGTTTTATGAACACGTATTTCTTTGCGTCAAAGTCCAGTTTCATAGTGACGGATTTCTCATATATTAAAAAAATGTTCTTGAGTGTCATGCAAAGAAGGGAAAAGTTAGTAAAATGAACGCGAAACCCGCGTCTTCTGAATGGCATAACATACCTCGAAAGTGTTTTCAGATTCGTGTTCTCACGGTTAGGTTTACTCTACCTCAACACCCATCTTCTGAGTGTGCTGGTCGTAGGGTCGAAGCCAGGGATTGTGCCGCATGGGTGTCCTTGTTCTCCGCGTTTGCTCTGTCCAGCGTCTAGGCTGCAAACGATGCAGAAAGGATTCTTCCATAACGCTGAGTGCCGTGGTGAGTTTCGGCTGTGGTGGACCGAAAGCGTCCGGCAGAATATTCAATGGAAAGTCATTCTTCCGCTGCGCGAAGTCGGAGATGTCCACGGGCTGACGACTAGCGTGGCTCACCCAAACGTCGTTTCCCAGTTGTACCTCTTACATAACGTTGCAAAGCTGATTCCGAGTTCGACCAATGGTCCAGTTCATTGAACGGTTCCGACAGTCGTGTGCCAATACCGCCTAGCCGATTCAAGAAAGTCGAAGTCTTAACGTGCGATGCCGATCAAACTGTTCTGGTTCTGGTTCTCAATGTGATCATCAATGGTCAAAAAGAATCCAGCGGTCACCGAGCCTTCTGACCTGGCGTTTACAGATTTTATGTCGGTTTGTAATGCAGTAAGAATGTTTTCAACACTTTCGTGGTAGCTCTCTTCCATGAGCTTTCTAGAGAGCGCGCTTGAACGTGACGATGAAACCCGCAGTTTGGCCGTTGGATCATGAATGGAAGGGTGATTATTGCCTTCATTCTGCTGATTCCGAGATGCCCAGTAAGAAGTTGACAGGTCATTTTGGTTCGCAGTTGCACTGCAGTTACAACCCTGTTTCAAAAGGAAGGACAAACGTTGAGTATATAGCAGAGTGCCTCCGAGCGTAGTGTTCGATCACTCGAAAGTCCGGATTGTGGTGTAATCCGAAGTGTTGTGTTGACCCACAGACCATTTCTGAAGTAGCTGGAAATACGTGGATCGTTTCTAAGAGTGTTTGGTCCCGTTCTGATCAGACTGACAAGGCAGCAACCACCGATTCCTATGGGTCTAGCGTCAGTGGCCCAATCAAGTGCAGGAGTGCGTCCGCATGTCCGGTTGACGCGGTAAACGTACACTTAGTCAGGGAGTCATACACAGCAACATCATGATCCACCGTTGAAGCCAATCCATCGTGTGGACAGGAACTCTTTTATTTGATCCGAAGACTATAAACAATGGCTCGTGGTCGGTGAATAGGGTAAAACGAAAACCAGAGCACCTTGTGAAAGTTCGTCACGGAGAAGACGACTGCAAGAGCCTCTCTTCCAATGTTCTTTTTTTGCCGGTGAGAGGGACCAAGCGGAATTAGCAGTCGTTTTTCAAGAGCCATCGAGAAAGAAATGAGATCGCAGTCCTGATTGTGTAGTTGGATGTATCTGATGTGAGTACAAGCTCAGGGTTGGATCACGGCGAGTCAGTAACTTTCCTGAACTGAGCAGTCCCCACCTCAGTAGTCGACGTCCTGGTCCCAAGGTCGATCGTTGGTTAACAATCGACTCATGGACGCTCGGATGCAGGAAATGCCAAGCAAAACGCTACGTAACGGCTGAAGTGTCAAACACGAACGTGAGGTTGGCACATCGGATGGAGAGGACATCCGTATAATGGTCTGGATTGTATCAGAGTATGGGCGGTAGCCGTTGTAATTGAATATAAACCACAGATACCTGAGTGAACACAAAAAGATGGTATTTCTCTTGCTAGATGTGGAATCCAGATTCACTGATCCGGCTGAGTACTTCAGCTGCGCCGGTAACCACGATATAGTCCAGCTGAGTAGCTGCACCGGGGATACATGCTAACAATTCATGCATTGGCTGTTGGAAGAATATAGACGCGGTCTTGCGCCTAAATGCTAAACGCGTGCACTGGAGCAATACGCGGCGAGTATTGATCAACAGCAACTTCCCGGAGCATGATGCAGCTTGAATTTGCAGACAGGCAACCGCAAAAACCCATCCCATCCGGTCTGATCTATCCTGCCATCTTAATTTGTTGGTCAGATTTGTGAACTGCATCGATCAGGACTACGTCAGTTAACATTTCGGTGCTATCAGGTACGACCACTTCAGACAAGCGAAAGGAAAGCATTTTAATGAACAGCAACTACACTCATAGTTACACTTATATGCTGTATGAATGACAGCATATGTCTAGTTAGTGGGACACTAAACCATAAGCATACAGGACTATTTTTATAGTCTGGATGTTACAACCTTCAGTTTAATGAAGAAAAGGTTAGGAATGATACACTCAAGAAAAAGGCACTTCAATCGTCCAACGGTTGGTCGTGCCCGCCAACGTACTATCCAATGCGGTCGAAAAACATTTGATACCACTTAAAAGTCTAATGTAATTTCGAATACATCCATTGCGCATAACAGTGTTTTTATCCACCGCGTCCTCATGACAAGCTCCAGTGCTACATGACTCGGACCATTCAGTCGTTGACTCCGGGTGTGGTCTACCAAAAAACCCCACCTTTTGTTGTTCATCAGGTCAGACTTTTGAATTATGGGGTGCAGTCCCCCAAGTCAACCCTCTGCAATGGCACAGATGGCCGGAAAGCAGCAGAAGTTGACTTTCTCCAGACGGTGATATTATTCATCTATTACCACTTTCGTCTATTTGAACCTCGAATTTAACTGCCCTTTCAGTACATTCGGGTGTCAGTTGTTTTTTAAGATTTGTAAACATCGGCGCTATCAATATTCTCATTCTCTTACAAGTCGGCCAGGAAGCTGTTTTGGTAGGTACTAAGTCAAGTCAGGATCTTCATGTGGTATGTTGTACACGCGAATCTATGGGTATCAGTATCGTTCTACACTTGACATCAACTCGATATAATCATAGTGATGCGGAAGCTGAATTCTGTGGTTAAGTGGAGGTGCGAACCGTACTGAGTTTTAAAGCAGAGCAATGCTTGCACTACTGACCTAGTGAAACGGCAATCTGTGCATTGTCACCGTCAAGACATGCGTGAAAGCCTGCTGGCGAAATTTATAAACAAGCTGTCTTCAATGTACGCTCCAACGAATAGTCGTTTGGATGTTACCATGAGTGAGCCTTACGGCGCCCTCGTTGGTTTACGGAAACAAACAAGGCACTCCGACATAAATCACACCAGGCGGTGACTTGAGTGCTCCAGGTGACAAGCGGCTGAGTGGTAATGTTTGGTGTCTGGGCACAACTAACTGGAAATGGTGAAAAACTGTTGCAATCGTGCATATCTCACGGTCTCTATCATTCGATCACCGCACTATAACGCAAGGAGATGCAGACCGTCCTGCACATACCAGAAATGGACAAAACCCCTTTACATAACAGCCAGTTACAGGTGGTACACTGTCAAAGACTGTCGTACAATTTCGGGGAGCCACATGTACTCGAATCATACCGTTGTCAGCGTCCGTTTTGTACTGTCGTTTGTTCAGAGGTCATACGTAGGAGCGAAATACTCAACTGGCACTCGGATGCAGATGTATGGAACGCTTATCTGGAAAAATAAGTGGACAAAATACCCAGTCCGAGTCAAGCGAAAAAGCCTAGTGAGCACTGAGGACAAAACAGCAGGTACGGAGGCTTGCTGTGGAGATGTTGGGAAGAGGTCGTGTAGTTGTAACAGAGTTTAATTTTTGCCGCATTAATGAGCCTTATGGACAAGCGCCGCCTGATTCTACGTGAATAGACATGATAGCCACCGTCGAACTTTTGACCAGAAGATGACCAAAAGTTTGCGCAAGGAAAATGGGCATCACTTAACCAAATAGTCCAGATGGGGGTGGACTCTTTTAGCTTAGGAGAGCAGAATACTATTGTCTCTGATTTTTCATTATGCTGGTAGTCGATAGGAGACCGTACGTGAAAACGATGGAGCCCTTATCACCAATTATTCACGCCGACTTGGTAGATGGGCTGCACATTGACAGGAAGTTCGGCTTTCACCCTTATCATATGGACGACGGAACTTGAATGGTCAAACACTGCATTTCAGACGGCCCTCCAT
Organism: Paragonimus heterotremus; assembly: GCA_013368495.1. Lineage (NCBI taxonomy): Eukaryota > Metazoa > Platyhelminthes > Trematoda > Plagiorchiida > Troglotrematidae > Paragonimus > Paragonimus heterotremus. Next base: position 10,557 of record LUCH01004601.1, on the reverse strand, counting down.
CAGAAGTGGCCCTACAACTCAAGTGAATACAGCGTAACAAGACACTTAGATAATATCTTCTTTTCTCGGAAACGATGGGAAGAGACCGGTGTCGGAACCGACAGCACTCGTGCGATTAGTTTGGAGGGAATAAAGAGGTGCTTCATGTTAGGTGTTTTCAACTGTAATTCTTGTTTCCCGAAAGGAGACTCCAGGTCTATATGACAACCACAGAGGGATCAGTCTATTGTCTGTTGAACCCAAGTTACTCACTCGTCTTACATTGACTCACTAGGCCCAGAGGAAGTCATACACGGGGAGAATGGGCGAGATTTCGACCGAGTCAAAGGTGCGTGCATCACACTTTTAATTTGTGATGAATCTTGGAAAATCGGCACTCCCACAAGAAGGTGACGGTCGTGGTCTCTTTAGACTTAGATTCTGTTTTTGACTCAGCCGCTTGTAGCGTTCTTTGGAACAGCCTCCTTCCCAATACAGTTCCATGGAAATACATGAATCTGTTAAGATCACCGTATGTCCAATTTGCAAACAGGGTGAACGTCACGGGCGTTCCTCACTTATATTGGTGTTCGTCAAAGGGGTCTGGTCTCCCCCTTTCTGTTCAGTTTCGTCACGGAAGACAATTTACATAGTGCACCAGGAAACCCAGTTAACTTGATGTTGAGATTATTCCTGGTGCTAGGTCGACCGACATGAAGTATGCGAATAACACGGCCCTACTTAGATCCTCTGTCTAGGGCGTGCAGATTATGCTGAACAAGGCGACCGACCAGTGGCGTTCGTATGGAATGCGCTTCGCACCTTCAAAGTGCTGCTTCAGGACCGGGACGTTTTCATACCGACTTCCTTTATTGCCGGTGATCCGTCTGAAGTTGTGATCAGTCTTAGGTGACAGTAATTCGTCAGCTTGCAGTATTGTTGATATGACAAGCGAGAACAGCAGGGAAACGTGTTGCCTTTGTCAACTTGTCACCTGCGACATCGAAATGGTGTATGGTTGTCGTCCCAAAGAAGGGTGCATTATGATCCGTGGCTCGGAAACGTGACATGTTCACGACGAAGATACCAACAGGTTTGCTACGGTTGACCATCGCCGTCAACACCAGTTGGTCCACACCAAATAGTGGTCATGTGAGCAACATGGTCGTCCACCGGTGCGTATTTCGGAGTGCATGGGATACTCCATCAGATAGTGAACGAACCAGGTTGTACAGTATATGATAATAAAACCACAAACTCAGTATTTGAGCTGAATGTTTTCTTCAGATGTTTTCGAACACTGCTATGCCCGTAGCATTAGTGACGTGTGGTGGGAACATTGTGTAAGCAATGACGAGACTTGCCGGCGCATGTTCGAGACGGACAGATTTTGTCGACCACCGTGCGTGATGATCTCGCCTCAGAGGCTTTTAAGACTTAGATATATCATATGAATGTTAACTCAGCGCTTGTCACCCCGTGCGTTATTTGCGCATGACAAGTTGGAAAGGAAGTGGCAGCCTAATGGTCAGCGTGTAACTCACATTCGAGACACAAAACACTGAGTGCACCTCACTTTAGTGAGAAATTTCAGGCATTATAACAGTAGTCAGTGGACGCCGTTAAATATGGGCAATCTTATATTGTGATACGTTTGCCAGTGTGAGGATTTTAAGCGTTAGATGTACAAATGTAGTATAGAGAGGAATAGAAAGCAATGGCGCAAGTGTTGCTGATCTTTATTCACAGGTGTGTAGCGACCCTATTAGTTATTGTCAACTATGTTAGAGCTACGAGCGCCATTTGTAGTCTTTTTGTTTCTTACCTTTGTATGTACTTAAACACTTGTTTGAACGAATAGATGCCGACAAATACCCCGCGCACTCAAACGTACGACCCCGCTGCATGTTCGCTTGTCGCTCTGTTGTCGTTTCGTCTCGATATTCGTTCACTCTTGCGTTGACCCCGCTGGTCAACAATATACTCTTTGCCTACTGGTTGTGTTATTCTCAACCGGTCATCTTCGGTTCGCTTGATCCTAAAGATGTGATGGTCTCCTTATCTATCTGTTTCAACGTACATAACCCTCTGTATTTTAATTATCGTGGCACTTTGTCGCTATATGTGGATCACCGTTTTAAGTACTATATATATATATATATATATATATATATCGAGAGAAGGCTGACCAAAGGCACCTTATCCAGCAAGTCTGATTCGAAAGTGTGTGGACGGTAAAGCACGGCGAAATTCGTTGCTCAAAACTTAATTAATCTGCCACAACGTCGTTGGGAAACTATCAATTATCATCCAGGTAAATGGTAACGAGCTCAAAACTTATGACGGTTACCACGACTACAGAAATCATTTCGGTTGGCGCACTTTTCCGGATATTCAGAAACCTACGCGAGTTGACCCGGATAGATTTTTTGGATCTCGCCTTCATTACATTCGTGGAATGCTTCGGGGTATTTTCGGTGCAGGTAAGCCGCTGTTGTTTTACATCAGTAAGACTACGCAAGATCCGAGGACTTTGTTGACGTAAATATTCTCTCGAGTTTTATCTAAACAGAGGCTGAGGAAAACAGGTTCCAGCCTGGTGCTCGTGCATCAATAATAGGCCCGCCAAGGTGAACCGACGCAACGACATCAAGAAAGACGTGACGTACATGGGCATCCGAGTAAAATATCCTAAAAATCTATTGCGTACACAACCCTTTTATGTTAATAGCCTATCGGATCTAAGAAAGGCATAGCAAATTCAACCTGGCACGAAGGAAAATTGATTCGCTTTGACGGCGAGGAGCGGTGGTGATATGCACTCTGGTTGCCCAAACATCTTCGGGAAAAAACGGTCAGAAAGATTTTAAAGACGCCCGGGAACAACAGAAACTACAAGGGGAGTTGCATCCAGCCTCAAAATATCCACAGAAATTTCGAAATAACCTCGTCGTAACAACGCTTTAAAACAAAAATAACATAAGGCAATTCTTATGTTTGACTTTCAGTCATTTCAGCTAGTTTTACGGCAGCTCAGAACTGAAGGCTTAACTCAATGAGGTTCAGTCAGTTTGTGTTTCGATATCCAATTGGATATCTTTGAACTGACAGGTCATTCAATGATACGGCGATTGATACTGTAATATACAAGTCGCCCATTATTACTCTGATTGTCCGTTACACTTCCTGACCAACTTTACGGAATCGTGGAGACACCAGGAGACAGTGTTCTTCCAAAGCAGAGGTTCTAGCAATAGTCTTGTGAAAGAAATTTGTAAGGCGGGTAACTTGAATTTTGATTAAAATTTTTGCTCTGTCGTGGTTCTATCACTGTTTATATTTGGTGCCCTGTTTGGCACACTTCGTGCAGTTTCTGTCGGTTAACGTATCCACTTTTTCGATTGTTAGCTGAGTAGATATTTACTCATTTCCACTATTTTCTCGTCTTGCATCTGGTCCTTGTTATTTATAGCTTTCTAACGTCAACATTAGTCGCTTTTTCGCAAACTTCGACACAGTGATACGAGGGAGATCCAGCAGCATTAGCGCACCAAGGGGCATCCAGTGTTCGTTGACGATTCGACTGCCACGTGATCTTTCAGACTTGCCCACACTGGTACTACTTTAGTGCTCCGGTCTCGAACGGGACCAACACACTCTGTTCCTCCCTTCAAAAAACCCATTCATCTGCATGAGCTGCCCTCTTCGATGGGGCTGCATTTCTTCCGGCGCTGTACTCATCCCACCGAGCAAAAACTGCACATGTTTATGTGTAGTTGCAAGGTGCCCAGTAATATCAATGCAATGCACATGATCACAGTTGAAAGAGCTCTGATTGTATCACAAAGGGCTTCATCTTAAATGGAGTCAAAGTTGATTTCACTGAACGGGTGTATTGCGCTCGCCTTTCCAGGTGTGGGTGTTGCACGCAAGGCAGTGGCCTTGTTCACAGTTCAAATTGAGGAAGCCGAAGCAAACTTGAGGAACAGGGCACTCCGGAAGAGGAGGCTTGCTTATTGGAGACGAGCACCGGTCAAATCCTCTCCGGATGACCAAGCCAGAGCAATGTTAAACACCTCACTACCTCCAAAGCTAACATACTTGATTTCTGCCAGCGGACTTCGCCCCAAAGCTACCAAGCAATCATCCAGACTTCTTGTGATGTTACTCACGAAGATTGGCGTGAGAGAAGTGCTGGGCAGAACAGTTCATCTGAAGAAGTCATGCCAATCCAATGGAAGATTTACTTGATCGCTCATTGCAGGAGCAGTAGAAGCAATCTCAGCTTGATAGAACGAGCTCATGCATTAAGGCTGCCCCAACATTCGGCCCACTTTTGAGAGGAGACCAGTGTTTCCGAATGAATCAACTCACGCACTCACACACATATCAGAGGCTGCTACCCTGTGTATCGAATTTCGACGTTCAGTCATGTGAAAAACCGACCCGACCCTATTTCCTTAAAATGTTTACCCCTGTATATTCTACCACCTCTGTTTCTGGCCGTTAATCGGCCTTGACCTAGATGTTTTGTTTTATCGCGTCAATTGACGGTTGAGCGAATAGCCACTTGTCGCCACTTGTACTTTGCTTGAGTGGTGTGTGCATCACATTTTGGAGCTCGGCTCGTCCTGTTACTTTTTAACCTGTTGATTGCTCGAAAGAATTCTCTTGGGTATGAATGTCATATTATGTGCTTGTAATTCATCTTTAGCCTAATTGGCATCAAATTGTAATTACCTCCTGGAAACGATCCGTCGATTGAAACTGTTGAGGTTGTCTACTTATTAAATTTGACCATTTGTGCACTAGTACCGTGGTATTGTGGACCAATCTTGTTTTGATCAGTTGAGATCGTTGGTTTTTGCTACGCGTTGCTCAACGTCTTCGTGGAAGATCGTACAGTACCCAACACTGATAATCAGTCTGCTTTACCCCCGATGATGTCTAACAACCGCAAGAAACAACCTACACTGGAAAGTCAGTTGAAGTCATTCGAGCAAGTCAAAGGTTCTATCGATTCTGTATCATGCTCTGGTTCCCGTGGTGGTTGTAACAGTCGTAAGAGTGTTCAGGCCAGATCTGCGTTATTACAAGCAGAATTGAAAGACAACTTAAGGAAGAAGTTAAACTACAGACGGTTTTCATACAAGCTAAGTCAGTAGTAGAGGATGCTAGGTTAAACGCTATGCTAGCCGATGAGGATGAAGATGTCTATGATGAGCGTGTAAAAGCAGAATACAAAGATGGTAGAAATGAACGAGACGCCCACATGCATAGTTTTCTTGATGATTGTGGGACACGTTTGAATCCAATGACCGTCCGTACTGCAGAGCAAGTACCAACTACGTCTGGTGCAGAATTAGGCTCCGCACTAACTCCACTGTCTGCAAGCCTGGCACTGCCAAAAGTGGAACTTGGTTACTTTGATGGCAACCCCATGACCTATCGGAAACTTTTGGGGCAGATCGAGAGCTTTGTTGATTCTAAAGTGTCGGATGATGGTCAGGAGCTCCATCATCTGATGTATTACCGTGAAGGTCGGGCTAGAGAGCTGATAGATGAGTAACACGCTAGAACCCAGCGCTGGCTATCGCAGAGCACGGCAGCTGCTTAAATGGCTTTACGGACAACTATATCCTGTTGTTGACAGATGGGTTGCTGCCCAACGGGAAATGTATGGGCAACAGCGTCGAAGCCTTGTCGCAGTTGTCCATAAGAATGCAGAACTGCTCTATTACACTGGGTCAGGTGGACCATTTGGCCAAACTCAACTCAGTGACAACACTAGAGCGCATCGTGAGAGTCCTTGCATCCACAAAATAAGTGGGCAGAAACTGCGGATCACATTTTTGATATGGCACGGGAACCATCCTTTAGTGAACTGACCCTGTTCATCTCTCGCTGCGCGGAGATTGCGCGCAGCAGATGTGGTCAAGTGGCTAATGAAAGTGAACGGAAAGACTCGAGGACAATGTATTCGGCTGGTAACAGCCGTCAAGATACGGAAAGAGGTAACTTTGAATCATCCAGCTTTTTCGTTGGTCAAGATCGGGCAAAAGACCGTAGTAGCGGTTGTGGCTTGTGTTCTCACAGGCACGCTCTCAAGGCGTGTGACTCTTTCTTTGTCATGGAGGCTCCTGCGAGATGGGACAGCTTTCGACGACTAGGATGTTGGTTTTTGTCTTAAGTTGTATCACCGAGCCTCAGACTGCAAGGTCAAGTCCCGCTGTGGTGTAGAATTGTGCGGTTGGTGTCACCATAGTCTATTGCACCTCATGCGCATGGAACCCGTGGTTGACGAAGGCAGTAGACATCGGAGTACCTGCAATATTGCTTATACCGTTGAGGGGCGCACAGAATTCGATATGGTGCCGGTGAAACTTGACTCGATTAATGTTTCAGTGTCAACATGTGCAATTTTGGACCACGGTTTAAATACCACTCTAGTGAAAGAGGAACTACTTGAGCGTATTGGCGTCATAGGCACTCAGTCCACTGTGTCAGTCATAACTATTAGTGGGTCAACCAACACCCGTTGCAAAAATGTCCGCCTGAGAATCATTTCCGTGGATGGGCAAGAGACGGTCGACGTAAACGTTGCTTTTTCAGTGACAAATCTACCCACACGACCTCTGTCGTCGATAAAGGAGGAAGCCCGAAGATGGTCAGACTTGAAGAATCTCCCGCTCGATGAGACACACGATGCGGAAGTGACCATTCTTGTCGGCTGTGACGTGCCTTAGGCTCACTTGGTCATGGACCAGAAACTTGGAAAGCGCGGACAACCCTGAGCATTCAAACCATCAGTTAGTTCGGTTCTTGGCGGCTCACTACAAATAAAGCCAGAAGGGATTCTGTCAATAAAATGCACCTGTCATGGTGAAATCAGTCCGATAGATATAGTTATCAGGTTGTACAATAATGGCTTCAGTGATACCATGACATCCGAACCCTCCCGTTCACATGAAGACCTCGCAGCCCTGTCAATCATGCGTAATCCAGTGAAGCTAGTCTTTGGGCACTATGAATTTTCCCCTCTATGGCGAGAGGGGACCACGCTTTGGTGCAATAATTATGCATTAGCGTGGAGGAGATTATCATGCCCGCGCAAAAGATTACTACGGGACGAAACCTTGCGTTTGCAATTTAGCGCGGTCATCAGCAGTCGGATTAGCAAAGGCTACGTGGGAGAGATTCTTCAACGCCAAATTGAGCCAAGTTGCCCCGAACGTTGGTTACCATCTCATCTCATGGTAAGTCTGACAAATTCGGCCGAACTACGAGCTGTCTTGGAGTGTGCGGCCAAGATTCATGGTCAGTCGCCGAACGATACACCTTATCAAAGGCCGGATATGATCGCTAAGCTAGTAGGTGTGTTACTCAGGTTTAGTGCATAATCTGTTGCTGTTGTGGCAAACATTGTGGAAATGTTATTGCAAGTGAGGGAGCACTTCGTTTCCTTTGGTGGGCGGATGGCAATTTGGATATGCATCCTACGGAGTACCGAATGAGAGTGCATCCATTCCGAGCTAAGTCCTCCCCGCTCCGTGCTAATTTCGCCCTGCAACAAACGGCCGGCAATCATGGTCATCTTTCTGATGATGTGAAAAAGAGAGCAGTGAAGGATAATTTCTACGTTGATGACTGTCTCATACCACCGCGAGATATTGACGTCGCCAAGCAGTTCGTGGAGTAAGTTGGTGGTCTGCTTTCGAAAGGGGCATTTCGACTGAGGAAGTGGGTCTTGAACTATCGTGGAGTGTTGAACACCATCCCTCCCTCAGAGCGCGCCGAGCTTTTGCGTGAAATCCGGAATAAACCCTTGCCGCCTGGGCGTACCATGGGTGTCCAATGGGATGCAGAAACTGACTGCTATGTATTATGTTTGTACCCACAAAGTAAGCCGATCACCAGAAGAAGCCTGTTGTCATGTCTGTCCACTTTATACGAACATCTTGGGTTTGTTTCGCCCTGGCTACTTTCAGGGGAACGTTTACTGCAGGCATTGTGTCGAGTAAGTTTGGGTTGAGGCGAACCCGTTAATGCTGATTACCAACGTGGATGGGGGAAATGGTACAGTGGCCTGCGCACTCTTACCGACCTGCACGCCCCCAGCTGTGTTCTGCCTGGTGAAACTGTAGATTCGGAGAGTGCGAAACTACGCATCTTTTGTGATGCATCAGGAGGTGGCTATGACGCAGTGATACATGCATGCTTCTGCGTGGCAACAGACGAGCGGTGTTCATCACCGACACCTGTAGAGTCCAGAGTAGCTTCGTTGAAAGCTACTTCTAGTCACTCACTTTCCTGTTATTTATCGGTCGATCAGGCTCACCAGCACCCCATGCAGGGTAGCGGAGCATCCGTTAAACCGTGCCATCCTTAAGCATTTCTACCTAACCTTTTCTCCTCTGCCCAACATGGCCTCCTTCCAGACCGATCGCACATAACCAGTATGCTAATCATTATGGATAGCCTAACGGAGGCCAAAGACGGTGACCACATCTGAGAGGCTCTCTTCTTCGACATTGCCACAGCCTCTGACCGTGTCCCACACGCTCCTCTTGTACATAAACTAGAAATTTACGGGATTCAGGGAAAGATTCCCCATTGGATTGCATCGTTTCTTGGTACCAGGACATGTGAAGTAAAAAACGGATCGGATCGTTTTTCTCCTTCTGCGGTTTCTACTGGAGTTCCTCAAGGACCCATATTTAGTCCGTTGTGGTTTCCGATATATATATCAAAGACCTACCTTACATTCTTTCTAGGAGCGTCCTCTTTTATAGTAAAGATCTGGAAATCTGCAATGCCTGTGATCCTAGTGTATTGCACATTGACCCCCACCGGATTAAGTGCTGGCCAGATGAGAGAAGTCTTTCTGTAAACGACAGCAAATGTGCACACTTGTCGCTAGGAGGGGACTCTGGGAACTTATTTGTGATACAAGGTGTAAAAAGTGTAATATATATCTCGAAAGTTCATTCGAAAAAGACCTAAGTACTTGGCTGTCGTTAAGGTCATCTCCTTTATAACGGCCGCCAAAAAGAGAGTTGGGACATTTGAGATGATAAAATGAGGTTTCCCTGTATAGACAGACACGCCTTTCAAGTGCTTCACGGGTCAATATAAGACCACTGCTTGGGTATGCTGGTCAATTTATATGCACCTGTTTGGAGAAGGATATACTGGCTGTTGAACGTGTCCAGCGAGTAGCTACCAAAATGGTCACCAACTTGCGGCACTTTTCCTACGATTCCAGTCTTGACATTATTGATATTTACCCACCTAAGTTCCGGAAACTCTACGATGAATTAATTCTTGCACAGTTCTCTTTACCTCAGGACTCGTTCAGCGATTCCTTACCCCAGTAGCTGACAAAAGTCGGGGGGATGACAACAAGAAGCCTTATAAGCTTCGACCCCGGCCACTTCTGTCGCCACAGTTCTCCTCTGAAAGGGTTACCGACCATTAGAACGATCTTCTAGTAGAGGTTGTTGGCCGCTCCTTTATATGATGCTTCAAAGTGTTACTAGATTTCAACCTGCTTAGGAAATTGTTAGATTGATGTTCTACTCTGTTTTGTCAGACTGGCAACTTATTCGGTTCTTGGTACTCTCCGTAACCCCCAAAAGTGGTGCCGTACCTTGTTTCCAGTGACCGTCTTTCATATCAACAGTAGACCGCTGACGTCGAAACGGACAAACTGACTAGATCCAGGTGACTGGGGCCTCCAAACTGGAACCCATGAAAAACTCGCTGCGGCTGCCGAAACCAAAACCTTGACGGCAACTTGCACAGGAAGTGGTAGCCTGTGAGATCCGGAAAGAAATTCCGTGATACGTACTGCCAAATCTGAGAACGGAGATTTTTTAGGGCGGAACAAGATAATATTTTTCATCTCATTCACGATGTTCGCTGGAGTTTTCCAGCGATTGATGCTTGATTATCTGCCACGTCAAAGTTGAGTACACTGGCCTGAGTATGAGGTTTGTGACAAACCTTATTTTCTCTCAGTTTCCAGAACAACTAAACAGACAGCGGGAGGTTTTCCAGAGCAACTAGACTCGCAAGACTTTTAAAAAACGTCCTAATATATAAAGACTTCTGAAAATGCCAAAAACCGAATCACTGATTTCGTGTCTTCTTCTAGCCGCTTTTTGAATGCTTGGTCTTTGTGGTGATTGTAATTCGTAACTGAACATTGTGTTGCTGTTGTTCATCTTGGCGAACAAATACATGATCGCAATACAGATTGCACCACGATCTCTCTGTGAAAACTGCTCTGTTATTTTGGCAATTATCCGTTTCACGGGATTCGCCTTGAAGGTCGTTCAAAAGGCAAAACGGTCCTTTTGGCGCGAATCCTCGATTTTTAAATATTTTTTTGGTATTTTAAAATCGACATTTCAGGCAAAGTACCTACAATACATCAATTGTAAATAAGCGACGTTAATGAAAAAATTGGAATAAATCGAATAAGTCCCAAAAGTATTGGCCTGGCAATGAAAAATTTTCCCTCCATTTTCGCGAAAATATCCCGTTATCGGCGCTATCTCAGTTTCTCAAGTTTTA